>CAKAOI010000562.1:0-14544 GCA_916701655.1 Sebastiscus albofasciatus
CCCTCCATCTTGATTGTTACCAGTGTTTTAGCTGACAGTTACAGTGGAAAAGGTAAAAGCAGTAGCAGCAGTAGCTCACCATTTTCCATGTTCATCACCTCCCACAGTGTATGAATTGGGTGTTTTCCAACATCGTGGTTTGGCTTCCAGTAGGCCTAACCACCAGCTGGATGGAGCGTTGTTTCCACGGTGCCTGTAAGCTGCGGTGCCGATGCGTCCCCCCACAAGCTTCTGCAACAAGCCAATCAAAAGCCATCATTCTTAAACAGAGAGAGAAGAGTGGGGGATGGAGGCACCATATGAGTTTTCCATTAATATATTTAAAGTCTTTCCTGAAGCACATTGAACAATTCAGTTGCTGAACCCTATCACTGTATATAGAACAACAATAAAACATGATCTATCAGCTTAAAGGCAGTGATCTTGAGAAACCAGCAAGAGTACACTAGATTTTTAAAAATGATCCAACCGAAAATCCCAGCCCAGTGTTGCCAACTCTTTTCCAATGAAAGTACGTAGCAGCACCAGCTTCAAAAAGTCCCTAAATCTAGCGAAAAAGTCGCCAAGTCAGCAACACTGACAGTCCGTCGTTAAGGCCTCCCTCCAAATCCACTCCCCCAAAATTATCCTTACGAACATAAACATATCATAATGAACGTGAACCGTGAACACGGCTATTGTTAATAATCGGATCTATCAAGCTAGTAGCTTGAGGAAGACTCTGGCGACGCGCAATGAGTGCATGGGCAGAGCACGAGCACACAGGCAGGCAGCTAGGCAGGCAGAGAGGTAGACCGTCCAATCATCACATTCGGGCTGAATGCAATGACTGGATGGGTTTATTATAGTCTCACAACAGCCACAGATACCTTTTTTTTGTCAGAGCATTTGATTTATTGATTACTGTCAATGATTACTGATTATGAAATGAGTATTTCAACTAATATAACAGATTCTTAGCCACTTTGGGGTGTTGAATCAAGCAGTGAACAAAACACTGACATATTATAACTTTTAAAGCTGATATGGCGTTCCAATTAGCAAACAATTGCCAATTTACATACGCAGATTAAGGACAATATTAGTATTACTTTTGAGTCATGTTTTTGGCCACCTGATGAAATCCTAGATTCACTTTCCTTTAAGCTCTTTTAATATTTAAATATATTATTATTATTATTATTATTAAAATCAAAATTTATAGATTTGTAGATCCTATTATTATATTACTATTTGGGGGATAGTCATGTTCTAAGTTTTGGAACTACAGTTCCCATAATTTGGGGTCTCTGGAGGATGTAAACAGGAAGTGTAATCAGTCAGCTGTGGGTTTCACCTTGAGCCCCGTTTTTTTAGCCTATATATTGTTTATAATTTTGACATATTGGCACTGTTAAAAGTATGCCGAATTATCTATTATCACTTCTTGTTTGTAATGCACCAATAGATGTACAGACAACTATCACTGGATTACGTCGATATTGAAGAAAACGTAAAAACGTGAGGATTCTCAGGCGGGTTCTGCAGATGTAAGGAGCGTCTTTTTTTCCACTGATTTCTCAGCTGAGATAGTGGTATCGTCGGAAAGTGTAAGTCACACTGAATCTAAAAATATGTGTGTAATGTCTGTGTGTTCGGATTTGACTGGGTTATTATGACTCCGAGAAGGTGAAACGTTAGCTACGCTTTTGACGCAAATTGCGTAGGTTTTTAAAGTGGTTTAATTAGCGTTACCTTAATTACCTCCATGAGTCGTGTGTCACATCTACTGTAGGCAACTGCTGCTGCTGCTCCCAACTTCTGGTCGTGTCGGGCTACATAAGCGGGCAAAACTAAACTAACTTATTTTGTTTGTTTAAGACGGTATTCACCTGTTCTTCTCACCGCGACATGCAATATATTCATGTCTCTTCTTCCTGCCTCCCCTTCAACTCTCCCACGCCCTCCTGGGGAAATGCGCCTCACAGTTTGGAAACCTCTGACCTACACTACCTCCTGAGGGAAATATCTGTCTCTTTAGCTGCTAAATGGCCCACTTTGATCACCTGCTAGTCACTCACTTTATCTGTGTGTCGTTTGGTGCTGGGCAGGTATGGGCCTACAGTTGATTTAAATTTTATTTGTATTTATTTTTTTATTTAACCTTTATTTAACCAGGTAGTACTCATTGAGATTAAGGATAACTTTTGCAAGAGAGACCTGGCCAAGACAGCAGCATTTAAACATACATTAAAGTTCCAGACGCCACAACATAAAAAAAATTCAAAATAAATACATTGCATAATATCACACAAAACACATTAAAATCAAGTTTGAAGCCTACGTTAAAGTGAAAATATTCAGAAACACAGACAGCTCCCGATTGACTCTGCTTCTAGGTCTTTCATTAATGTTTTAAATTCATCAAAAGTAATCAGATTTTCCAGTTTCAACTTAGCTTGCAGTTTATTCCAGGAAAAGGGAGCGGAATAGCCAAACTTTCTAATTTTACAGCTAAACAGTACACTACAAGATGTTCCTGAAAACATTTGGAGCGAGAAATAGGCATTACAGTAACAGAGTCTTGATTCATATTTGATCAGCGCTGCCTAGTTTGACTGTTAAATTGGAGTTTGCGAGTGATTGACAGCTACCTCCGTTGAACGAACAGCCAATAGGAACGCTCTCTCTCTCTGAAATGACCGATGATTGGCCAAAGTCTCCTGTAACGGGCTAGATTTTTTAAACCCTGAAAACAGAGCCATGAAGAGGTGCAGAAGTCTAGTTTTCTCTCAGAGCACTTGAATTACAATATGCTGAAAGGTTATTATGGAATTTTTGCCCAATGCTGCCAAAAACATTCTGCCTACTGCAGGTTTAACAAAGCTGCTTTTTGCTGAAAACAGCTGTTGAACAGGTTGAAAACAAAGCTGGTGAGAGTGAACCAAAGCAATGAGACGCTAAAATGCTCTGTAGAGCTGAGGGGAACTGCAGAGTTGGGCGATAATAATTCACTAAAAGTAGGCTTGTTGATTTGAGTCACTTTAAAGAAATGTATTTCAACCCATCACAGCCAGTGTAACTCCTTAAATTCTGCTCTTAATAAGAGGGGTTGGCACCACCCAAGTCTTTTTTCTAGGTCCAACATCTGGCTGTCAAAGAATGCCAAATCCTGGCTTTAGGGAAAGGAAGCCGCTGGGTGGACCTGCAATAACATAAAAGACCATTATGAGCATTTTTGAGTGACGTTGATCTATTGCCTTTTCCAGTGGAGGTCCTTACACGTTTTTCGGGTAACTGTGACTCAAAGACGGAGGTGGCAGAGCAGCTGGGTTTACATTCACAGTAATGGCCTTCGTTTGGTCTCAGATGCATCATGTCATAACAAGTCACTGACAAGTGATGCTGCAGCAAAGGCTCATGGGTGCTGCAGATCAGTGGAGCCCCTGCTGCTGAGATAAGTGTGTGATTGTGTATGTATGGTGGAAGGTGGGAGTGTGTATGTACGCATGTGTGCATTTTTGTGCTTATACTCGTGCATGCTGCTGGCTGCCCGTGCACCCGCGTAAAGCCCGATAGGGAGAGCAGCGTGTCTGGAATCATTTAAACGGAGAGAGAGAACACATTCCCGCATGTGGAATCATTCCTCCCAATAGGAGTGTCATTGTTTCCAAAGACAGCTTTGCTTTCACCATGAATCAGGTAGCATTTTTTCCTATATTTCGTTTTTTTTCCTGTCAGCTGTACAGGTCTTCACACAAAAATGCTGGGAATGAATCCACGGAGGAGGAAGTTATGACTGTTGTGATCTGAGATTTGTGATTGATGACCCAGTTTGGGGAGACTGAGAAAGAGATCATGTAATGGCTTTGTACGTTACGGATATTTTGATGACACTTTCCGTGAAGAGCATGAAGAGTGAGGGACAACAGCACTGTACTTAATCAACAAAGCAGATTTAGATAAATGCAGAACATTTGGGGGTTATATTTGAAGAATGAGACTGGTGTTTTTTGATTTTTTTTTTCAACAAATCATAAGAAAACCGCAAAACCAAATATTTGTTAGTCAGTTTCTCCCTGACATCCCCACCCCGTCAGTGACACGAAGCACCAAGCCCACTGGTCACAGTAATTTCATAAAAGAGCTTGTTTTAAGCTGAGGGAATAGTGCATTTGTTGGGGACTACTTTCAGCGGAGGATCAATACACACTTGGTACTCTAATGAGTATTTAAAGCAGCAGGTGTGTGGTGTATGTGAGCGTGGACTCAAAATAAAATACAGTCCCATGTTCGTCATAATGAATGAATACGTCACCCAGAGCAACAGTGAGGCAATCGATATATTTTTAAAGGTCCAGTGTGTAACAATAAGGTGGATCTATTGGCAGAAATGGAATATAATACTGATACGTATTTAACAGTGTATAAACACCTGAAAATAAGAATCGGTGTGTTTTTGTTACCTTAGAATGAGCCGTTTATATCTACATAGGGAGCGGGTCCTCTTCACGGAGTCCGCCATGTTGCTCTGCCATGTTTCTATAGTAGCCCAGAACAGACAAACAAAAACTCTGTTAACTTTTACTGCTTGGGCCGGAGTCGATAACGTTACTCGCTCCCGTTGCCGCCGCCCTCTCTCTGTTGCTTCACCACTCACTTCCCACGTACTCACACTCTAAGCACACTACTCTTAAAACAACTCTATGCCATATGCGTTTTTGCATCGGCCGCTGTAGTTTTCCTACACACTTGGTACACGGGAGAAGTTGTAATTTGCAACCTCACTGCTAGATACCCGCCAGATCCTATACACTGTTCTTTTAATAGTTTTAATAGAGCTCTGTGGTTCAGAGGAAAAGGTTGTATGAGGCTTTGGTTTTGGTTTCTTTGTGTGATGTGTTGACAATAAAAAAATGTATAGAATATAGTCAGCAATATCCTTTAAGATGTAGATATTTCAGTATAAGTTCTTGGTTAAAACATGTGGTAAAGCAGAATTGTTCATTTATAACATCCATAAAGCTAACTTTTTTAGAAATACATTTTGCTTTACACTAGAGCATGGTGGCACCAAAGATCACAGGGGCACCACCAGGATTTGTCAGCTCTGAGGTTGTCAAAATCAGACTTGCACATGTGTAACTAAAATCATTATAACACACTTACTGAATAAATTATACAAAAGTCTGTATATAAAAATAGAGATTTTTTTGCTACTTAGTAGGTCACATTCAGTTTAAACCCGGTATTTAGAATAGAAAGCTTTATTGTCATTGTACACGGTACAACGAAATTCATCTTTCTTCACAGTTGCAGGTAAAGATTAGGTTACACTAATATTATTAGTATTATACTATTTGTAGAAGTAGATTCCAGTGGGGGCTGCGGAGGATTGTTTCTGACTCCTGTGATCTAAACTTTTCCAATAACTTCAGAGTGTTGTAAAGTCAAAAAGTCAAAATTTATTGGAAAAAGATAGATGTAATAATGTCCAAAATTCACAATATGTTTTTATCTAACAAAATATTCTGCTTCAATCCGTATTTGTTGAGTTATATTCATTAAAGAAAGTTGATTTAATAAAAAAAAAAGTCTGACTCATTTAAGACACGGAAACACCAACAATATAGAGTTTATCTTCAAGTCAAGTCTTTATGAGGCCATGAGGCAGTGACTGAGGTTTGCTTCACCATTTGTGTCTCTTTTTAACAGTCAGTACATTAATCAAAAGTTTCAGTAGCTAAAACATTTAAGCCTTTAATTCATTACCAAGGTTACAATGTGTTTCCATTTGTGGGCCACTTTAAGATAACATGTGAAAGCCAAACTGTTTATAAGACACATGATGGTTTGTCACGTCATCATTCAGCAACATTATATTAACTCTTAAATCTGAACTTAATTTAAAACTCCCCATATAATTTCTCTTGAAACTCGAGGCTTCTTTGAAGTCTGACAACGTGATGCACCACTTTGCGGCCCTGTGTGTGTGAGAGCTGTAGTAAAACGGGCAGTGACTCATACCGGACTCAAATGTATGGCTCTCCCTGTGGTGGCATGGGCGGCCAGCCACATAGTTGCCTGTGGTGAAGGCCAAGGCACAGGCAGCACTGGAATAGAAGTTTATTACTGGCCACCAAGTCAAGCCCTGCTAACCAAATTGATACCTTGGAACAAATATAACGTTGAAAATCACATATACGCATAAACTGTGAAGCAAATGCACGACTACACTCATGGATGGAGATGTACGCACACATACACACACACACACAGTTAAAGGCTATACTTTGAAAGTTCCTGTTTAGGTGTAAGTGGGTGAGAAATGTGGGCACATTGTTCAGTGTCTAAGAAAAGTCGTTAGAGTTCAGTAAGGAGAGAAGCCTAAAATAAGATGTGAGATTGAAGGTTTTCTTATAAGAAACACAAGTATGAATGAATCTTCTCCTTTTTATATGTAATATATGACACATAATTCATCCCGGAGAAACTCTTTTATCTGATCTGTTTTTCAGGGAGAAGAAGAGTTCCAGGGTTTCATAGAAAGCTCTTACTCCGTTGACAAATGTGACAAGTGGCCGCGTCAGCCCGCGATCATCATCTCAGTGTAATTGAAGACATGATGTCACATCAGTGCCTTATAGCAGCAGCCATGTTACTGAAACCACTGTTGCCCACATTTCCCAATACTGGGTGGTTTTGTCAGACAAGCTCCAGATATGTGCTACACACACACTTAATAACGGTCTGGGCTTAGGTTTGGCTCCAGACGGTTGGCTGAATCCCGATCACACTCAATAAAGAAGCAAATACAACTGACTGACAGACCGCTTTTATTGCACCATTCAGCACTTCAGACAGCACGGAAGCCTGACAATTAAGAAGAAATCTGATTTGTGATATAGTCTGTGAAATGTGTCCCTAAAAAAAAAATCCTTGACTGTGAATGTTGGGCAATGAATTGACTCATAAAAACGTTTCAATAAAGTTACTTTGTGTTTTGGCTTGACGCAATGTAGTGTTGATGAGGCTATAACACTGTGGCGTTGTCTTTTTTTTGCTGTAGGGACTGCTGTGGGAGAAGTATTTAGATCTAAAGAAGCATTATTAGCAATGTACTAAAGGTATTTACAGTAAAAATACAGAGACAGACTGTGCCCTGTTGTTGGGTTATGTTTCTAAATATTATATTATTGGCTAATTATAGACAGTCTACTGTATGTATCCTAATGACTTTGGTGATCCCTGAGCTTCTGTCACCACCATGAGGTTGACAGTTGTGCATTAGAGTGACAAATATTGGAAAGATTGTCATGAAATTCGGTAAAGACGTTCATTTCCCCCTCAGAGTGAATTGTATTGCCATTTGTTATCCCCCGACTTTCCATTTAGCGCCGTCATCAGGTCAAATTTTCAATATGTTCAATCCTTTGGTTTATAACATAGACTGTATTTAAGAAGTCATCACCCATTAGTTTGTGGACTACAGTTTTGAAGCTTCGAGTTTGGCATTTTGGCCATCGCCATCTTGGTTTTTTGGCTGTCACTATCTTGGTTTTCATGTAATAAGCCATGTAATATGTAATAAGCGGGATAATGTACAGCTAGTGGGTCATTATTGTGAAATAAACCCCTTCAGGGCAATGCAAGTTGGTGCCGCATCGCCCTGCCGGGGTTTATTTCACAACAGTGACCGGCTCGCTGTACATTATCCCTTACTTATACTCTGAAACAAGTTAAGTCCTGCATTTGAAACCTTACTTAGTATAAAGATGCATAAAATGGAAATACTCACGTAAAGTACAAGTACCTAGAATTTGTGTTTAAGCACAGTAAATTTACTTAGTTACATTTAACCACTGAAAGCCATACATTATATTAGTATGCCTAATCTGATTTTTCTATATAAAATATCCATCTGTAAAGTAAACATACATTATCTCCCTCTGAAATGTAGTGGCACTTAATGGCACTTAAATCACCATTGTTGCTTTTTCTTTTCTTATTTAATACCCACTGTATTTCTTTACTATATGCTTTGGCAACATATTTCAGATTTCATGCCAGCAAAACAAAATAAAATTAACTGAAACTGAAATAGAAAGTGTGAGAGAGAAAGAGAAAAAGAGAAAAAGCAAAAGCTCTCTCCTCTGTAAGTTTAAAGAGTCAATAAAGTTGCTGCCCACTTCCAGGCTGCACTAGTGGAGTCACTGGGCACTAGACTACTTACTTGCCCTCCCCCTGCTTGATGAGGTGAGCTTAATTTGGAACCAAGGGGGTTTCTAATTATCGGGTTTGTTTGCTGAGCAATTTGGCTTTCATTCAGCAAGTCCTTAGAGAGACCCCTAGTGTTGGAAACAGAGAATTACAGCCACAGGCTCAAAGCGTGGTGTTTATGGAGTGTGAAGCTCCTCTGTGGCTGCAGGATGAGCAGATAATAGACAGTAAATAGACACCATGGGACAGGTTGGACGGGGTGAATCTCATTCAGCTGTAAACTCCCACTACTCTGGAGATTTTAATTTGATTTGGCTGCGAGTGGATTTTTCCAGAATGCCTCATGGAAGTCCTCCAAAATTAACTTCCTGGATATTCTACAGGGCCTCTAAGTCTACATCCATTCTCATACCCAAATGGTGCTCTGGCCAACTTTACGGTGGCGGGGTGTTTTCGTCAGGGTATTATAGAAATGTAGAAATCCATATAGAAAGAGAAAGGGTGCGTTAAGGAGAAAGAAACAGCAGAAAAAGAGTCACAATGATCAGATCTGGAGATAAATAGATGATAATATTAGTGTTAGTCAAACAGTGGGGGGAGAAAAAACAGTAGTGTTTGGCTCAGTGGTTCCCAACATGGGGGGCAGGACCCCCTGAAGGGGTCACCAGATCAATTTAAGGGATCGTGAGATGATTAACAGTAGAGGGAAGAAAAAACATATCAACTACACAAAGTTATTCTTATCTTTCCTCTTTTTCTTTCTTTTAATTTGTCGCCAGTTTTTCCACAGTATGCCTTGCTTTCAAGCACACTTTTTTCCCATGAAGAACTGGGTTAAATGTTTTACAGTATGGAAAAGGGATGTGCTTTATTACTCCACCTCCTCCTCTTCTCTTGTCTCTCCCTCCGACTCTTTCCCTCCCTCTCTTCCTCCGTCTCTGTCTCTCTCAGAAAGAGGCCATTGTTTCTTAATTAATACACCATGTGCTTTTGGAGCGCACACGACTGAAGGAGGTGCAATGCATGAAAGATTAATAGCTGACGATAGCCTCCACACAGGCCATCAATTAAGCGTTACAAGTGTCTAAACTTTGTAAACTTCCTGTGGTGTTTTGTTTGAAGTCAAATATGAGTTGGTGATATTCACTTTTGAAGTTGTGTGCTCAGTTAAGGGGTAAAATAATCAAATATGAAGCAACTTTCTGTCACTTAAAGGGCTAGCTTGGGTGTTTTGAAGTGGGGTTGTATGAGGTACTTATCCATAGTGGGTGTATTATTTAAAGATGATGGTCAGCGTGCCACCAGCTTGGAAAAACAGACAGGAGTACCGACACTGGAGCAAAGCAATACAGGGACGGGACATGCAGAAAAACGTATTTTAGCCTCCTAAAAGAAAGGCTCACTTAAAAAAATTGATATCTGTTTAAGTGTACGCTATATTAGAATATTTTCACCGCTTTATCCTCCTGTCAGACAGCCCTTTCCTTTTCCTTTCCAACGGGGAACTGAACTAAAAGTAAAGATGACAGTAAACAATATAGATACGTTTCACTTTCAGGTCAGTTCGCCGTCGGAAAATATTCAAAATATAGCGTACAATTAAATGGATATACATTTTTTTAGGGGAGCCTTTCTTTTAGGTGTCTAAAAAAACGTTTTTCTGCCATCACCATCCACAGCAGTACATTGCTTTGCTCCGGTGTCGGTACTCCTGGCGGTTTCTTGATGCTGCAGACGTGCCGACCATCATCTAATGTAAGCAATACACTGACTATGGATAAGTACCTCATACAACTCCACTTCAAAACACCCAAACTATCCCTTAAAGTTCATTACCTTAGCCTGAATGGAAATACAAATTTAAAAAAATATTTGAATTCCTTTTAGACGTTTTTTTTAAACACCATTCAGTCCCATAAATACATGTATTACAGCATGGTAGTTCAAAATGGACTAATTCTATCATGAAAGTGAGACTTTATCTATTGACCCACCTTCTCCCAATTCACCCCATATGTGTGTGTGTATGTCTCTATGCCAGCGGCTCACACAGAGGTATTCTTGGCTACTGTTATGGCAGCGAGCACAGAGAAGCAGCCAGTTGAAGACAGGAACTTGGACAGATCTGGCAAACCTTGGGCTACACAGTTTACGGCTGAAAACAAATAAAGTCAGCGGAGAGAAGAAACGAGGGGGCGCTCGGCACGTTTCTACAAAAGCTCATTAGCTGTGCGATCAAGTCGAGAGCTTTACAGCCAACCACTCCCCTCTCCGTGCCAACTATACAACCTGTGATTATTCCTGTCTTTAAGTATAAGCCTGCAGACCTACAGCACTGCGTCTTCGCCCTTTTAAAGACGTGTTGCTATTTTTTCTTGAGGGAGAGGATAGGAGTGTTTAAAGAGATGCTTTCGATGCCGTAATGCTACCTCCTGTGCCACAGACAGACATCTGCCCCGCACATTGCTGCAGTTTGGCGAGGATGTTCATCATCTGCTTCATCAGCTAAATCCCTTATATTTCTGTTCACCAAAATATTTGATACTCTAACAGCAGTGGTCCCTCACACTCACTTTATGTTTAGTGAACCCTGGTGTCTGTTGAAATGACCAATCTAAGACAAACTAGAGATAAGCAGCAGAGTGACACTGAGGTGATACTGGAGGACATGTTTGGGCCGATGCGGCCAGTGAGTTGTGTTTGATAAAAGCGTGGGTGATATTGTGTTATCTGAAAGATGCCTGCCTGCTCTACCCTGCCTCACCGAGACGCCTCTCATCTTCCTCCCTTCTCGCTCTGGAGGAGCAGAGCGCTGCAAAACAAAGGAAGCTCTCTATATCTCAAAGCCAGCAGTGATATCATGGAAAAGGCTGACAGTCAGTCAGGTGTGGGAGAGAGTCAAAGGATTACTGTTGCTCTCTCAAGATTCAACTTTAAGACTGCATTCATATGGATTTCATTCTGAGCTTTCCACCTTTTAAATGCCGTATAAATAGTCCACAATGTAGTTGCATCATTACTTCTTGCCCAGTGATTGCATTTCTTGGGAACATCGTGAAACACTTGTTGAAGGAAATCACAGCAAACGAAGGAAAGGTGGTTTCAAGTGTTTCCCAGAGGCCACACAGCTGAAACTCTGCACCCTTCAATTCTCTGTTATTGTAGTATAAAAGGTAACAAATGTCTAAGGAGGACAAACATTTCAGAAGCAGTCGGTACAGGAGAGCTCGGGAACTTTCCTCACAGTAAAACTGTTGCTCAGCTCATGACCATGAAAGCAAAGCTCCCATTTCCCGCTGACTACTGTGAAAGAGGATCATAAAATTGACTCCATGTGTAATTTTATGGTGAACTTTCCAGTCACCAGCAGCACGACGGCATTCCTTCTATTAAAATCCGCTTGAAGCAGGGGCGGACTGGGACTGAAAGTCAGCCCAGGACTTTCAGCTGGGGAGGCCCGGGGGACCGAGACGAAACATTTTTTGAAGTAATTTTACCACCATAGGTTTGTGTAGTAATAGTAACTTGTGTTTGATTGTGTGAGGGACAGATTAAACCTGACTGAACTCAAATATTTACCGGTGCTTACGAGTGATTGCTTTCGTTGACCAGGCTGGCCCATGCCGAGGTTGTACATTTCAACTTGATAAAACTCACTATAGTCTTTAGGAGGAATTTGGCTTTTTGTGTCTAGCTGTTTCATATACTGTAAGTGTCTCTTTTAAAGTCTTGAGTGCAAGTGTTGCCATACTGTATTTGACAGTGAAGAGAGATTATATGCAAAGTCATGGCATGAATTGGATTTGAATTTGGACTTGATCTTATGTTTCTGAACCTTTGAGACACCTCTTTATGCATCTTTTTGATAATAATAATGATGACATATCAGTTGGTTGCAGATTGCAACCAACTGATACAGCGTTGGAGGCAGGTTCCCATTTATTCCTATGAGAGTTGCTCAGTACATGAAGCCAAAATGGCTTGACTGCTGAGTTCTAAAGTACCCGTATCATCAGGCAATCTTCCGCATCCATTGGGCCCTTGGAGCAGGCGCAGTAGCGTTTCCTATAACTTCGCCTCCCAGCCCTCGCTCCAGCCTCGGTCTGGGTCTCATTCACATGAACGGAGGAAGGAAATGGATTCGGCAATTAGTGCATTTTACAACTTTTAGGACCTAATGATTTAAATAAGGGCTATTCAAGTGTTCGTACTAGGAAGTTGATTTACCTCCAAAAAACAAAAAAAAAAATCATCTGAGTTACAGACATCTCTTTCCCAATGTAAGTCTATGGGAAAAAGTCTTTTTGGGCCCAATGGCATCACGTGATGGACACGGAAGTTGTAATTCTACTCTTTGGCCACTACTCATTTTAAGGTAACAAAAACACAACAATTCTTATTTTCAGATGATTATACACTAAAGAAAACATACTTATTCATATTATATTTATTTCTGCCAATAGATCCCTCTAAATGTTACACACTGTTCCTTTAAAAGTCAGTATTCTCAGTTTCTGCAAATTCAATTATGACCATTTCTGTCCGACAACCTTATGGAAGTGCAATACTAACTTGCTGGAGTAGTCCTGAGCGGCTACAATCAATATTTATAGATTAACAATAGATCACATCTCGTGTCACACTCATTGTGATGAACCCACATAGAATTGTCACCTGAAGCGTTTTAGTGTCTTTTAGCTACAATGTTTCGATTTTACCGCCTTCAACTTTATTGTTTTGGTTTACTCCCACTGCTGTATTCAGCCTCAGCTGCAGTAGGAAGCTGTTCTCAGCGAAAAGCTCTACAAACTCACTGTGCACTGTCTACAGCTTGTTTCCACTGCCCCCAATTGGTAAAAAAAAAAAAATTGTTATTGCAGGTGTAAGAAATGAGATAAAAATTCCAAACATTTGTAGATTCCAGCCTCTCCAACTTTTCTCACTGTCGTATCATTTGTTGAACTTTTGTTCAGACAAAATAAGTCATTGGACAACACTTTGGGAACTTACATTTAAAGTATAAAATAAATAATTAGTTCATTTAAAAACACAATAATATAAATTGATAATGACATTCCAGACTACTGTTGTCTTGCATTAAGTGGTAAGACTCACACATTGACATGACTCATTTGGGCAACCCTGTAATTTATATGGTCACCATTACTGTCTACATATGTCTCTTTAATGTTTGAAGTTAGAAGCATGTGTCTCTACAACCTTTGTGTGACTTCTCAGGCTGGACGGAGAGCATGAGTGTGAGATGTCTTGTCTGAAAGTGTAAAGGTATTTGAGTTTGTGTCTGCGTGTGTGTGTGTATTAGCTTCAGTTTCAGAGCGTGAACCTCTCCTGGGGGACTTCCGTTGCTGCTGTTATTCTTTGCAGTGAGATGGAAAGCTTTTCCCAACATCTGCACAACATATCATCACGGCAAAAAAAAAAAAAAAGAAAGGATACTGGGCTGAAACTTTCCTTTGGAAGAGCGTGTGGATTTCACTTTATAGGACTTTTTTCCTCCCTGGTATGCCTGGTTGTTTGGCTGTCTGAGGAAACCTGAAAAGTTCCCAAAATGATGTTCATTTCTTAAAACATTTTAAAACCGTAGAGGGAAAAATGGGATGACACACTTCTCGTCAGCGCACTAAACACTTGATGGCATGGGATCATTAAAAACCAAACAGAGTTAGGGGTAGTAAATTTCTGCAGTACCCAGTGAAGCAACAAATCCTTTAGATCAGACTGTTACCGGACCATAAATGTGGTTATAGTCTTCAATTGACACCTCTTTATCCAATACAGTGGTTTCCAAAACCAGTGTGTCGTGCAGTTTGCCCATTGACTTTTATGTTAAAAATAACCCTGGTTGCTTTGTGTTTGCAACATCATTTATTCTAGTAAGACTATTTTAACTCTGCACACAGTGCTTTTATCCAGCATGCCATGTGCTGTCTGTTCACCGACAACTAGAGCTGTCTGTCTGAAAGAGAGACCTGAGGTGTAAGAAGACGAGGTACATACAGCTTCTTATCATCCCCCAACTCCCTTTTTTTCCTCTATGGTTTTAACTCCCCCTTCTCTTTTTCCACTCGCTCCCTCTGTGTTTTTGCTCATTTGCCATGAACTATACAGCAGCACCCCCTTTCACCATCTCATGCACTCTTTCCTCTCTTATTTTTCCTCATTTGTCTTCAACTAAGAACCCTCACTCACCACTCATTCTCTTCTTCCTTCTCTCTCTTAACCCGCTGACCCCCATTCCTTCCCTCTTCTTTTCATCTCTCCCTCATTCCTCCTCACTTTTTCTTCCCCCTGTCTCCCCGGCAGCCCCCGACCCCCCTTTCGCTA
>CAKAOI010000562.1:14564-38001 GCA_916701655.1 Sebastiscus albofasciatus
CCCCCCCCCCCCCCCCCCCCCCCCCCCCCCCCCCCCCCCCCCCCCCCCCCCCCCCCCCCCCCCCCCCCCCCCCCCCCCCCCCCCCCCCCCCCCCCCCCCCCCCCCCCCCCCCCCCCCCCCCCCCCCCCCCCCCCCCCCCCCCCCCCCCCCCCCCCCCCTTTCGCTATGACTCTTCCACTTTCCCATGACAGAACCAGGGGCGGGAATCAAATGACCAGCTTCTCTCCCTTCACCTGGTCTCAGAGCTCGAGCTGTGAAAGAAAGCTTTGTCCCCAAAACCCTTCATCGCCTCCGGAGGTACGTCCTACGTTGTCCATACAGGAAAGGACTTTGGTCTGACTGGAATTTTTGGGGCCCATGGGGAAAATGTGAGCGAGTTTGGGTCTTAACTCTCTCTGACATCTCCTCCCACAGAGCATGATGCGTCATTAGGGTGAAAACCTCACGCCGGTAACTCAAAAGAAACCTTAAAGTGGACATAATCCATATTTTTATAATAACACTATGTCAAATGACAATGTGAAAACAATGTGAACGGGGTCACTCGTAGTGATGAAGAATTATCACCTGAATCTGCAGCTCCCCACGGCTTTACAGAGGTTTATAGAGAGTTTCAGTTCAACTGAAACAACCCCCGTACTAACGTTTGATTGGCCAGCTACAGCTGCAGCAGCTACAACCCATACAGCCAGAATTGCCTGCTCACACATGTCTCTGAACACGGACATGTCTGAGCATCCGGAGGGTGGCCGTAACGCTTCCATGACAATGCGGCCCCTCAACTGTGGGACGGGGGACGGCGTTATCAACGATAACCGCTATATGAACACTGTGCAGTGCAGTGGTGATTATAGCTAGCCAGTGGGACACAAAACAGTTTCCATTCACATGATGGGTATAAAGTACTCTATAGGTATCACTTTAAAAGGTACTGGTATTTGGTACTGGCATTGTAATTTTTTTAACAATACTCAGCCTTATTGTTTAGCTAGCCTGCAACTTAACTGTTTTGGTTCATTCTCACCGCTCTCATAGTGTTGTTTTCGGCCGCAGCAGGAAGCTGTTTACCTATGATCCATTAGCCCCATGTTCCCTCAGCATTCTCCCTGACCCTTGTTAAAATCTGTCCATAACTCTTTGAGATATTGCACTAACAAGTCTGGTTAGTACTTGTTGCCTTCATTGGTTGGGTTGGTAAGGTTTAGGCATGAAGTGAGATATTGGTTAGGGTAAGAATATCAGGGTAAACCAATCAGAGGCAGAGTAGGGCGGGTCACGCCTTCGTCATAGTAGGGAAAAATATTGTGACCAGGAAGGTCCGGTGACATCATTCTGCATAATAATTGACCAATCCTAAGTCCCGCCATCCTTAGTTACTGTTGCTAGGATGGACAAGTCTGACAAAAAGAAACATACTTCAACATACTTTGGGATGGCATGAAGCAGAGATAATATTAACAAAAGAACCAAACCATGTAGGCTCACCGGAAACTCCTTCAGCTCAGAACTCCAGTGGGGCCTCCAGCGGGGGCCTCCAGCGGGGGCCCTCCAGCGGGGCCTCCAGCGGGGCCTCCGGCAGCAACCTGAAATCGGAACTCCAGCGGGAGTAAATGAGAGGTATTCTAAAGGGACTCTGGTGATTGGCAACACTACTGCTTTTGTCCACAGGGACCGCCAAAATCAACACATATGAAAGTTCCTTGTAGTATCCGGGACTATATACAATTTAATGTGTCTGTGAAGATGGCAACACCATTATAATATGACTTACATAGTAGTGTTATCCTTTGAACAGACGCAGCATACAGTACATGTATAACCCAACAGGAAAGGGGTAGGTTGACAGAGGTTCTGCCAGGTTCCAAGCTTGCTCAACTGTTATTGGGGCACAGTGCGAAAAGGAGCGGGGCTTAGGAAGGGTCAATTAGCCATGTGCTTCTGTTTGCTGTATTTATGGAGCAATGGGCCTTCGGAACAATGGCTGTTTTCAGGGGCTGTCAGACATATGGGCTTTTGGTCCAATGGGACATTTTTTGGACTAATGGGATTTCGGAATAATGTGCCATTGGAACATAGGACTGAGGTGACATAGGGCTAAGGGAATTTAGGGTTGAGGGAACATAGACACACATAGTGGAACATTTAGCAGCTAAATGGGATATTTCCCACAGGAGGTCATTGTGACTAAAAACAGATGTATGATAATATAGTTCTGTAACTGCTTGATGTACACATACAGTAAGCAACTGTTTGCCAACAAGTTCAACACGTCAACTTAAAAGGTTATGACATGTCAATGTTATGTTTACAACTTGTTTCTGCTGCCCCCTAGTGGCCAAAAAATTGTTATTGGAGGTTAAAAATTGTTGTTCATATTTTGACCCTCGAAGATCTCAAAAAACGTATGACCTGACTTGAATGGTGAATATCGCAAGAATAAACAATTTGTTTTGACCAGAAAATAGAAGAAATAGAACACAGCTTTACCTCACCACACACATTTGGACATCAGGTCATTTCTTATTTAATAATTAACTCAGCTATGTGGATTTTGCATTTACTGGTCAGATAAAGAGTCACAAATATAAAATGTTTGTGTACTACAGCTTCAGATAACACCAGAGAACAGTGCTGCTAATATGCACAGGGCATCGCCACCAACTGTAAAATTACATCTTTATCCCTTTAGTCCTTATGTGTCAACACACACAGTTTGCGCCGAGATGAGTTATTAGTGAGTGTTTCCAACACAAACGTGTCGGGGCCCCTTCACTTTTACATGCCTGTGACCCACAGACTCACTGGGAGGACTGACCCGGAACGAAACCCAGTAAGGCAGGTCAGATGTCCGTTTGACACCCTCACCGCGGGGGGGACGGGAGGGGCAGGAGCTGGGTCAGATAGGAAGCAGGTGGGATGAGGCATGATGAGGCACACCAGGCTTTATTTACAAAAGCTTCAGCACACACAAACCTGCAGTCAGTGTGGCATTCACTGCCCTTTTTTATGCAATGCACCCGTGGTGAAATAAGCACATGCATTTTTGAGTTGTTAGTTTTGGGTACTGAACCCTCTTAATGTTGCTTTGCTGCTGTAATAGTATCCTTATTAAGCAACAATGCTGGATGCAATCCATTACAATCAATAATACAGCAGATCATGTTTACAAAACTTACAGTTTATGATTTCCTCCCAATTCCTATGGTACATTAATAGTTGATTAATGCATGTTATATCATGAACAAACTAATTATGTCTTTATACCATATACACATTTTATTATATTTACTTAAGGGGAATTTTTTCTTATAGGACATAGGGGTTAGCCAAAAAATGATATACAGAATTTATATACTGTATGTATGTTTTAAATGAAGCAGTATCTCTTAAAAACCATTGGGGGAGCTATTGTTATATGAAAGTACATCCCATCATAACCATTATAACATGCTGCCTAGGGTTACAACTGACATTAGAATGATAGTTAAAATGTAACAGTGCCATGGGACGGTGCAGGTATTTCAGGAAAGTTAACATGGCTCCATATTTACACAGAATATATTATTATATTTAACCCTTGTGTTTAGTTGACATAGACTTACATACCCCCACTGCTGTATGTGTAAAATTACTAATTATATATATATATAATTTTTTTAATTTTTTAATTTTTTTTATTTATATATATATTTGATATATTATATATATTTTATATATATAATTTTACACATGAAGCAGTGGGGGTATGTAAGTTAATGTCCATGAATCATTTGTATTACGCCAAATAAGGACATATTTCATGTTTTAGATATTATATGGGCTATGCATGAACACATATACATGTATACATACTGGAACATTAGCCTACATACTGCATATTTTAGGTCACATAGATCTCAGAGGTTTTTTGAGCTGCTGCAGAGAGCCTTAGGTTTCAAGGACCCCAAACAGAACATTAGGGTTAATAAACTAAATGTGTAATTCAGGATATCATCTTGCACGCACTGTTATGTAAACCAGTGGTTCTCAACCTGGGGGTCGGGGGTCGCGTGAAAATTTCAGGGTGTCGCCAGATGGTTGTGGGGGGAAAAACATAAAATAACATTTTAAAAATAAATAAAAACATATTTTAGACTGGGGAATGTTTTTTACATTACATAGCCTGTAACAGCGATATAATTTGCCTCAGAATAGATTGTATTGAGTGTTTGTGAGTCATGTCACTCAGAGTGTGAATGGCATGCACATGATTATCTGATGGGGGATTTCCGATGGGTCAGTGGTAGAGAAAAATTCACAAAATGCATCAAAACTCCCCAGTGCCTGAAGCACATTGGACAATGCCTAGTTGCTAGCTGTTAAAACTAAACATAACTGTCATCACAAACAAAAGCATTATATATTTATCCTACATTTATTAATCAGAGTCGCGTTTTGAAAAGGTTGACAACCACTGATGTAGACAATTACAGTTTATACAAAACAACAGAGTTGAAGCATTCACAGTCTGCCTATGTATAATTCAGCACTCAATACCTGTATAACCATTGTTGCAGTGTGGCATAAATGCAGCTGTAAGAGGAGCCAAAGAGTATTCAGTAGTGCATGATACAGGGTATTGTGAAGTATTGTAGTTATAGTAGAGAGACCTATTGAGATTTTATATTTAAGTAGTAGCAAAACCACATTACAAGTAATAATCCAGCATTCAAAATACGACTTGAGTAAAAAAGTACGGTAGAAAGAAGAATTTACTTATAATATCAAATGATATTAAATGAAAATGAAAAAGGTGAATGATTATGTCCTTTTTGTCTTTACAGAAACAACTTCTTTAAGGTGATTAAAGTCATTTTGAGGATCAACCTGATGCAGTACCATACATTTCTCTCCTGAGCTGACACGACTAAGCGGAGGGTCACATTTGAGGCCCCTAGGGTCACATTTGAGGCCCCTCATGGGAAAATGCTTGTTTTTTCAGGGCTGGTTTAGTTAACCTGTTTTACACAACATATTTGACCTCCTTATCTTCTCACCCGAGTGTAGCTTATCTGTGTTGGTTTTCATTGATAAAAAGCGGATAATAACATGGTGAAGTTAAAGAAGGACACGGCATGCTTTGGAACTGCCGCGCCTCCAACATTTGTGTGTGTATGTGTGTGAGATAACATCAGTAGTAAAACTACCCACTGCTATGGTAATTCAACACGATTAATGACTAGATGAACGGATCATGAAATCTCAATTTGTTCTCAAGAATATTGAAACTTGAATAAAGATATTCATCTTTCAAAATGATAACACAACATAACAATACATTTCAATATCTTGAAAGAAATCCAAGGTATACTTCAGATTTCCATGCAAAAAGCCCAAATTTAGAATTAACCTAAATGCTGCTATTTCCCTACTGGACAGAAACTCACTGTTATCAGCATTATTCAACATTTAGGGCTAATTGCCAAATTCATGTCAAGGGCAATCATTTCATTACATAAGCAGTCACATGTTTGATCAGGTAAAAATAAAAAAAAGTGGAAAAGTAAATGTTGCTGACTGTATTTACTTTCCCTCTTGTACCTATTTTCCCCCAACAAACAAACACAAAAACCGTCAGAATTTACCTGCCTCAGCTTTTTATTTGCTTTGCCCAAAATAGATTTTTGATCCAAATCAAAGTTTTGTAACTCAGGGAAAGTTGCAACTGTTTCAACATCATCTGGACATCGAACTGAGTGAAACAAATATGAAACCAGAATATATCTAACCTGTCCTGTTCAGACTGGTAATAGCTTTAAAATATGTATTTTTATGGCATTGTATTTGAATTTGTACAAGATAATCTCATAAATCAACTAAAATGGTATTATGGTAACGTTTAAAACCAGAAAAGTATGTTTTTGTGGACCAGTATTGTAGCTGAAACCTTGAGGTTACTGCCACATGACACGGCTTTTGCTTAAGTTTCAGTTTGTTTTGACCTGCGGAGAGGATAAAATTCAGTGTAACAGATCATGAATAAGACAGAATCTCTTAAAGCCTCTTGTTTTATATTTGGGTAAAGACATTTGCAAACATCATGTTTTTCAGTTTCCAACCTGCAAGCGCCTCAAAGCTATTTATCCTTCTGATAGTTTTGAAACAAGGCAAGAAGCCGTGAGAAAGAAGCACCTGTTTAGCCTCCATGCTGATATTTGCCAGTATCTCATTGGTCCGGGAGAGAGGGAAAATGAGTATAAATACTAGCAGTGAAGCAGCAGGTTAAGTGTGAATTTCTCGCTCTTCCAGGGAAAGCATGAAGTTGATCATTCTGGTGGCTCTCTTCGGGCTGGGCCTTGCCCAACACAACCCCCACACCAAGCACGGCAGGACCGCCATCGTGCACCTGTTTGAGTGGCGCTGGGCGGACATCGCTGCAGAGTGTGAGCGCTATCTGGGTCCGAATGGCTTTGGTGGAGTTCAGGTATGTATGGCTGAACACAGGACAGTTTCTAAGTCTAGAGAGAAGGGAGGATAATCCCTTCTTTTTCTTTTTTGAAATAAGGTGTCTATAATTAAACTGCGTTTTGAAGATGCACTAGGCACACAGGTGACAACATGAGGCAGTTAAATCTGTTAAAAAAATGACAATGTCAAATGGACATATTCATGGTGTCATTAACTCTTAATCATAAAAGTGTAAATGCATTTCAGGATGAATTATACTGTTACGTTTTGTTTCATCGGTTTCGGTGTTTGAAGAATGGTTCATTTCAATCAAAAAAAACTTAATTTGGATAAATAACGAAAATCGACATTAGAGGGATCTACCTCCTCTATTTAGGGACCTCTGTTTAAGCTGATTTAAAATACAAAATAAGGATATAAGTTTTGGCTTACATACAGCCTTTGGAAGAGTTCAATAATCTGTTTTTATCCTCTGTCTCTTCCCCTTCAGTTAAATTTAAAGGGGTACTCCATTGATTTAGTATTGCACTACCATAAAGTTGGAGGACTCACAAGAAATAGATTTTAACAAGAATGGTAAAAACTAAAGCGTCAGAAACAGAGATATTCAGATTTGTACTATGGATCAAGCTCCAAGAACACTATTTCCCATAATACATCTCTATAACGGTTCTATATAACGTCTTTTATTAGCGCCTAAAATAACCCTGATGATGCCATCATGTTTTCACAAGCTGAGTAGTACTGTGTAAAATTGCTGGAGTGGTCCTTTTAATAACTTTGTAGTACACAGGCGGAAACCTCTGGTTCTGAAAAGTGAAGCCAATGCAGAAGTGCCTTAAACCTGCATTCTTTCTAACAGCCAGCAGGGGGCGACTCCTCTGGTTGGAAAAAGAAGTCTGATTGCATAGAAGTCTATGAGAAAATGACCCTACTTCTCACTTGATTTATTACCTTAGTAAACATTATAAACATGAGTTTATGGTCTCAATCGCTAGTTTCAAGTCTTCTTCACCCTCTCGTCACTTCTGGTTGCAAAAAAACCAATATGGCGATGGCCAAAATGCCAAACTTGAGGCTTCAAAACCGTAGTCCACAAACCAATGGGTGACGACACGGTGACTACGTCCACTTCTTATATACGGTCTATGATAGTACATAGTAATACTACACTAGTTAACAGCGATCTTCCGTCTGCAGACAATTCATGTGTTAAACATCATCATTATTGTAATGTCCTTCCTCTGTGTTGCTCAGATCTCCCCTCCAAATGAACACATTGTGCTGAACAGTCCCTGGAGGCCCTGGTGGCAGAGATACCAACCAGTGGGCTACAACCTGTGCTCCAGATCCGGCAATGAGAACGAGCTGAGAGACATGGTCACCAGATGCAACAACGTTGGGGTAGGCTACAGTGATTTAGTGAAAGGCATTTGGAACAATGTCCTTCTGTGGTGACAGCACCTCATAAATCTACAGCCTTGTACAAGACAACAAATACTTACAAGATGCAGATGCTTTGTGCATCATTATCAAATAGTTTTATAACAACAGGCACATGGCATTATAGAACAGATCATTTTCATTTAATGAATTAAATCCTCTGTCTTGAGGAATTATTTATCACTCTAATTTCAGACATATAGCTGCTGCTTTTTTGTTTAACCAAAAGTGAGCAATGCATCATTGACATAATATTC
Organism: Sebastiscus albofasciatus; assembly: GCA_916701655.1. NCBI lineage: Eukaryota > Metazoa > Chordata > Actinopteri > Perciformes > Sebastidae > Sebastiscus > Sebastiscus albofasciatus. The sequence goes on from CAKAOI010000562.1 coordinate 22,712, forward strand.
CTGTGACCTGAGAATTAACTTAATGTGCTAATAAAAGAAGTATATGTGAAGAGGAATAGAAGGGAGGTGATTAATTGTGTTGCACCTACAATCCTGTATCAACCCATCACAGGTCAATATCTATGTGGACGTTGTCATCAACCATATGTGCGGCGCCGGCGGTGGAGAGGGAACCCACTCTTCATGTGGAAGCTGGTTCAGTGCTAACAGGAAGGACTTCCCCAGTATCCCCTTTACCGGGTTGGACTTCAACGACCACAAATGCAGGACTGGCAGTGGCAATATTGAGAACTATGGTGATCCCAATCAGGTAAGGAACTGTTTAGTCAGAAGCTTCCACACTAATTCACTGTTTGACTTGGAAGAGTTTTAAAAACAAGAAAAAAGAATAATTTAATTGCGATGTAAATGCTTATTTGCTGCTCCAGGTGCGTGACTGTCGTCTGGTCGGTCTGTTGGACCTCGCCCTGGAGAAAGATTACGTCAGGGGCAAGGTGGCTGACTTCATGAACAAGCTGATTGATATGGGTGTGGCTGGATTCAGAGTGGATGCCTGCAAGCACATGTGGCCCGGTGACCTGTCTGCTGTCTACGGCCGTCTGCACAACCTCAACTCCAAATGGTTCTCTGGTGGTTCCAGACCTTTCATCTTCCAGGAGGTAAGTCTTTCAGATTTTTTTTTGGAAGTTTACTTGATTTCCACACCGAAATGGTAAAATATGCCAAAAAAATATCAACCAGCACACAACCATCAACTCCCATTTTACTGTAGCCTTAAGAGCATATACTGTAGATGCATATGTCATCATGTTGAGTAGCCAAAAGGCTGGATGAACTTATTTCAAATTGGATAATATGGTGCCAGCAAACACAAACTGCTGCCAGTGTAATTATTTGCATTCAAGTATAGGATTGAAAGCTGAAATCTACATACTAGGATGTGATTGAGTACTAACCACCCACATTACCAATATTATTGCTGACTGCAAAACAGCAGTCAACAGAGCCGTGGGAAAATGAGTGCAGAAATCAAGATGACAAACACATGCACACTGGGAGCAGTTGTTACTATCCAAGAGCACATTAGTAGTTGTCACCTGCATAAATACCGGTAATACTGATGCTATAGTATAAAAGGATAATGAATGTTTAACAGCAGAAATAAGGCTCTTGTTACTGCTGAATCCAAAAAAAATCATACTTGTTGAATTACTTTTCGTCAATCCACAAATCACTGTTATGGTGCGGTTAAAACACACCAGATCTACTTTGAATAGTATGGATGACGTGGATTATGTGTTGATTTACCTCTAGGTTATTGATTTGGGAGGTGAGCCCATCACATCCAGAGAGTACTTCCATCTGGGAAGGGTGACGGAGTTCAAATATGGTGCCAGACTGGGAACAATCTTCAGGAAGTGGAACGGCGAGAAACTGTGTTACACTAAGTAAGTGTGTTACTGTTGGTGTGCCTAAATTACATATCAAATTGATATTAATATTGATATTAGAGAATCTATTAACCAAGAGATAGCTACAAATTGCCGGATTGGACAAATAGTTTCATACTAATTGTGCCTAGAGTCATGAATTATAATATTTTTATAATATATTTTGTCCAAATGTGGGTGTTTTCGAAGTGAACTCCTCACCAGTATTATTGCTTACTTGTGTGCAGGTCCTGGGGAGAGGGATGGGGTTTCATGCCCAACGGCAATGCTCTCGTCTTCGTTGACAACCACGACAACCAGAGAGGCCACGGTGCTGGTGGTGCATCCATCGTTTCCTTCTGGGACCCCAAGCTCCACAAGATGGCTGTCTCCTACATGCTGGCCCACCCTTACGGAGTAACCAGGGTGATGTCTAGCTTCCGCTGGAACCGCAATATTGTCAATGGAAAGGTAGAGTCTCTTTTAAGTAGGAAATAATCAAATGCAATGTATAGTGTGTATGTGGAACTAGTTTTTGTTAAACTCATTGATTCATCATTATTTTGCAGGATCAGAATGACTGGATGGGCCCCCCCAGCAATGGTGATGGATCCACCAAGTCTGTTCCTATCAACGCTGACCAGACTTGTGGTGACGGATGGGTGTGTGAGCACAGATGGCGTCAGATCAAGTGAGTCTTCAGAAAGCCAGTCACTTCTACTCGGTCATATGGATGTGAAAACTACGCATATTATACGTTCTGACTGTTTTTGTATTTTTTCAACGCCCCTTTAGGAACATGGTTAATTTCCGCAACGTGGTCAACGGACAGCCTCACTCCAACTGGTGGGACAACCAGAGCAACCAGGTGGCCTTTGGACGCGGTAATCGTGGTTTCATCGTCTTCAACAATGATGACTGGTGAGGACTATTTGCTAAGTGCTCTAACTGGTACTGACAAAATACAAAGAACTGTTTCATTGTGACATTGTGGTGGTTTGAATAACAATATGCACCTTGTCTTCACCTTCAGGAACCTGGATGTGACCCTGAACACTGGCATGCCCGGTGGCACCTACTGTGACATCATTTCTGGCCAGAAGGATGGAGGCAGGTGCACTGGGAAGCAGATCAATGTTGGCGGAGATGGCCGTGCCCACTTCAAGATCAGCAACAGAGATGAGGACCCCTACGTTGCTATCCATGCCGACTCCAAGCTGTAAAAAGATTGCATACAACTTCAAATAAATCTTATTATCCAACTTGAATGATGATCTTCAATTATTACTGATACAATTTAAAGAACATGCAAATCATTCGATTTATTTTTGCTATTGATTTTTAGTTTACTTTACAACTTGCAGATGGATAGAAATGAAAGCCATACATTTCTGGGAAATACAAAAAAAAAGTCAGCATCTGCCATTGATGCCGAATTCACACGGAGAGAGGATAAAAACAAACAGAAAAAAACCTGACAAAATTGTAGAGGCCTGTTGTGCAATCTGCACTGTTGTATCTATGCAAAGTGTCTTCTGTCTATATTTGCCAAATTAAAGGGCCACATACATGAATCACCCATATGCAGAAAATCTGTCCATCTGTTAGTCAAATCTGGTCAGATCAGGCATGGAGTATGATGATACTGTTTGACCATCATCTGTTCAGAAAGTAACAGTAAAGTTCACTAAACTTCACTTGCGGTGACAACTGTTCTGCTGCCACCTTGGGAGTTACTCAATAAAAGGCTAATATTGCTTACACTTAAGCAGATGCACACTGATTTACCCATTCCTTACACTTTTACTGTTATGGTTTTGGTTTTGTAAAATCTAAAAGACTCCTGTTGTACTTGAGGATGTTTGGTAGTGCGAGTGGGAAGAAAGGACTAGCATGCAGGCGTTAATTTCACAGAAAAACATAATGTATTCAGACCGGCCACAAAAAGGAAAAACAAACAATATCATTAGGTTTATCACTTATGGTTCTCTATGGACAATTAATGAGAAAAATCCTTCTGGTCCACTAAACACTGGAATTCCTCCATTTTCCTGGAGGGTGAAATAAATATACCAACCAGTTTGCTGCCTTCCAAGACCTTTTATACCCTGTCGCCTGGTATTAATCAAATGTACCCTCTCAAGAGGCATAAGCAAAACAGAAACATTGTTAGTGAAGTAGAGAAACAACTAAACATTTCCTTCTTGGAACTGACTAACATTACCGCAAGAAAGATTACCCACAAAGACGTTTTAAATGGGAAGCACATTCCTTCTTCTTGAAGGGTCAGACAGGTCAGGGAATTACAATCCTACAGAAAACCAGTGCGAGCAGAAAGACTAAACACACTAAGTGAACAAGCATTTCTCAAAAATCACAGGTCATGTAAATGTTTAACAGCTGAGCGAGAGGAATGTGCACCTTCCTCTCAGCATACAAACCAACATCAACTCAAGTAAATTACGTAAGGAGAGGGCTGGTACGAAAGTAATGCAGGACGAAAGTAACACAGTGATTTTCTTCAAGCCCATGCGAGTCTGATGTGCAAAATTACATCAGCAAGTACAGCAGCACGTTTAGAAGTTTCATGAGTCATAGTCATGATCATTTGACAGATTACTTACTACTTTAACTAGTCCTGAAGTTTGACATATCAGAGGTTTTCAGTATAGCAGCAAGTCAGGTTCAACTGTCAAGAGTCATTGTCGGGACGAAAGTAACAGATGTTTCTTTCGTCCCTCTACACCATTGTTACTGCTTAAGTCCAATGACGAAATGAAATGCGTTATTATCAATACATATATGAATGTGAATCACTGTTATACTGTTACATTTTCTTTAACAGTTATACCGCTCATACTGCTGTAAAACATTCCATGAAATTGAAAATTGAAATTGCAATTCAATTTAATATTTTTTTATAAAGATAAAGGATATAATATTTTTGCAATCACATATTAACAATGACATTGACAAGAATAATATAAACAATTCAAGTTTATACTGTTGTGTTACTTTTGTACTGACTGACAGGGTCGAAAGTAAGAATGCGCAACGTTCAAAGTCAAATTATGCAGAAGTCATTCCACATTTGTAAAAGAAAACACCTGGTAATGATAGAACACACATGTGAGTTGTTGATCAGAGCAGACATTTGTTTCTGTCTGTAATGTTATCTTTTAAAATTAGGTTTTAATTAAATTTCAATTCATCTTTATAGACAAACTTGAAGTCCATTAAAAAACATACAACACTAACAACAATACATACATTAAAAAATAGAAACTGACACTTTTTTTTTTTATAAAAGACAGTTATACCAATGTTTCCATGGGGGTGACTGGTATCATATAACACTAAAATAAGGATTTGCCAGTAGCATGATGATGGCATTCTGTGAATCATTTAGCCGACATATAAATTTGTACATCAGATTTCTCACTAGAGCCTGGAAAGTGTTGACGCCAGCATTACAGAACAACTCGCTTGCACTACACCACCTGGGTTGGGTTTATCTGAAAAGTGTTTGTAATGCCTCTCCCCTATTGGGAGTAGAGAAAATAGGCTCCATGACAACTCCTTAAATAGAATTGAGTATTAGTCTTAAGCACCGCTTCAAGTTATGATTGGACAACCAGTGGTCAGGGAGTGGTTTAGCAATGGGTCAATTGATGTATGAATGACAAAGAAATGGTTATTGAATTATGAGGTTTAAAAAAAAAAAGCTGTTTAAACAGACAGTCACACGGTCAGTGAGTGTCCTGAACAAGACCTGTGATGCCTGCAAATGTCATTCCTGTTTCTCCTCCACTGGGACGACTCCTTGCCATTGCACAGCAGCCACTTCAGTTTCACCCGAGTGCAACGCTGGCATCACTCATTAGGGCAGCGTTGGGGCCCAGAGGGCCAACGAGCCAACGCTCCATCTTTACTTCCTCCCTCTCTCTGCCCGTCTTCCTGCCCCGTCGCCCTCACTTTCCCCCCCGTCTCCACCTTCAGAGTCCCCGTCGTCAGCAGCTCTGGACCGGTGACACTGGAGAGCCAGCCACCAGAGGTGAGACAGCAAAGGTGATACCTGCCAGAACATTCAGCTCATCTCGGTTGTCATGGCAACGTGACCCACGAGCAGAGAAAACCTGAGAAACGCCTCATAGAAAGAATACGACACAGCAAATGAAATGAAAAAGAGAGTCTTATGTGCTCAGTGTAAACACGGACAGGTCATATGGTTTGTAATGTGTCCTCACAATACACAGATAGAGGTGTTAAACCACTTCAGAGTGCCAATCAAGTCATTCAGATTATAATAGAAAGCAATTTTGGTTATACTATACACCTGCATTCTCCTCTCCTCTGAGAGGATCTTAAGCTTTACAGGCCTCTAAGGCTGCGAATTGCTGTTTAATTTTACAGCGCTACACGGCAGGTGATGAATCTTTGTTCACAAAAACATGCGAGCGAGAAAGTCAAAGTGACAGAGAGTGCAGGAGAAGGATGGAAGGAGACCTTAACGTTGGACTAGCCTCAACATATTGCGACTGCTAAATTATTGACCCTCTCTCCATCTTTTGGTCCGGCAGCTGTGAGGGCCTGTACCTTCCGATTAGCTGCAGAGATGTCAGTGTAGCAGACCGGGGTCTTTGGTCCTGTCATCCTCACTGATGCTTTGTGACATGGCTGTCAACGGTGTCCCCATCCTGTTTCATATTTCATATGGTGCACCAGACCTGCCTGTCACATCACCCAAGGAGAAAGACAGTCATCAACTTAAAGACGAAGCAACTGGGTTTTTGGATCTATTCAGCTGTCTCTCACTCTGCTCCGAGAAAGTCAAAGACAGTGTAGGTGAAGTTCATGTGGTGCTCTGATAAAGGACGAGGAACAGTCAAATATAACAAACTACAGAATGCCAAATTTATGTTCAAGCTTAAATAGTTGCCTTTCTGTTTGAACATAGTTTGACCAAAGAAAAAGTTGTCTTAAGACGGCATTATTTCACTATAATAATGATTGCTGATTGGTGCAGACGTTTTTGTGATCGCAGTGATCATGAACACAACATGCCATGATTCCATTGAGCAATGTGGTACATGGGTAACATTCAGCTTCATATCACATGGGGGCAGTATTGAAGCAAGAACTATGAAACACAGGCTTTTCCAAAACAGAATTAAAAAGGTCCATGAGACATTTTACTCAGTGATATTTATTTCCTAACTGCTTGAAATTCAATGCAGAATTATTCAAGATGCGACAAGAATTCATGATTGATGTTTAATTCTATGAATTGAGCATGAATTATATATATATCGTCAATGACAGTATAAAAGAGGTGAATGATGTATGACCGTATTGCTCATACAAACTTAATACATGCAAAACAGCATAATGTTGGGGTGTCGGTGATTGTTCCCAGCTGATACAGACCCTGCCTTCATTGTCCATTAATGGGAGCAGTTCATTGTTTATTTGTATGATGTTGACATCACATTTTTCAACGAATCATTCTGACAAAGTGCAGAGAGGTATTGATCCCATTTTCTGGTCACTGGCGAGTCAAGCTTTCCTCACCCTATAGCTGTCACTCTATATCTCTGTGTAGTGGCCATTTCAAATTGGCAACATGCTATGGCAACTTGTATATGTATAAATAGGCCTGCATACCTGTCTATGCATCTTGACTGGATTCAAACCCTTTAACAGCATGTGAGAGTTGTCTTAGCCTGTTCATGATGTTTGTATTGTGTTTATAATGTATTCATACTACCCTTTTGGCCAGGTCTCTCTTAAAAAAAGAGATTTTAATCTCAATGACAATTTTCCTTGTTTATATAAAGATAAGATAAGATAAGATGAACCTTTATTAATCCCCGGAGGGAAATTCAGGTGTCAAAGCAGCAACATCAGCAAACAGAATGAATCACAGGAGAGGTAAAGGTATACAAAAATTATAAAAACAATAATAGAGATATAAAAGATACAGAGTGAATGGGTGAACATAGTGTGTACAGTCCGTCAATAAATAAATGTAGAATGTGCAATAAATAAATGTAATATGTACATATGTGCAGTCAGCAATAAAGTGGTAAATAGGATGTATAATGTAAAGTGAGTGTAAAGTGTGCCAGTGGTTAAAGTTCAAGATGGTTGCAGATAGTGCATGTTAAAAGGTAGATAGTGCATGTTTAAAGTTCTTAAAGTCCTCATAGTTCTCATATGGGGGTCAGCCTTGGTTGTGGAGTCTGATGGCTACCAGCATGAAGGACTGACCCAGGCGCTTTGTGTTGTGCTGAGGGGGGATGAGATAAAGATAAAGATAAAGGAAACTGAAATGAAATGAATGAGGATGTAATCACTAGTTTGGATGCAAAATTAGGAAATTATGAACCACAAGAAACATATTTTTAAGAAGTGTGACATTAGTCAATAATCATCTGTAAATGATGCCGCATATTGTCTGTAATAGGCATATTCCCAAAGAAACTGAAATATCAACCTGATTTCATGGGATGGTATAAATAGCACAACATTACAAGGACATGCTGTGTGTCATGAGATCGCATTTTAGCCTTTACGCATGGCATTTTTACGCCACACAACAAAACTACGGTAACAGCCACAGTTAGGTTTAGGCAATAAAACCACTTCAGGCATGCTTACATTAAAATATTTTTCAAATCTCATCATATGACAACATGTTATGTTAATTTTAACAGTTTTGTTCCTATAGTGTGTGGTGAGCAACAATTTGGCCAAAACAGCCAGAACACCACACACTAACAGATTCCATTCATGAATAACAAGACACTTGTGTTGTTGCCATAAATCAACAAGTTGGTCCTCCATTTCTGAGGTCCATCTTACAACTACTTTATGCTTTGTGTTTTGCATTAGTTCATGCATTAGCCACGGTGGCAATGATGGCAGTAGTTGTCCTTCCTTCTTCAGTCAGCTTTGTTTCCAATTGGCTATCGTTCTTTCCCACGTAATTGCCTCATAGGCTGTCCTTGGGGTTCCCCACACACAACAGGATATCCGATCATAGATATTGAACAGTTTAGTATTTATGATTTGAGATCGGTGCGGTCAGGATGGACTTCCGAGCCAATCGGGGGATGTAAAAAACATTCTTAACATACCTCACACCACAAGAATATCTGGAAAGATAATCTTTAGTAGAACCATCAAAAAATCAAGGCTTTGCTGATCGTTGTCGGGAGGGGGGGAATCGGGCCCAAAAACCCAAAATGTAGTGTGCATTAGTTAGGTTTAGGAAAAACATCATGGTTGGGCTTAACATGAGAACGTTAACTAAATAAGTATTGTACAGAAACAACGTCACAAACGTCACTACCGTAACTACCGTCACTACCGTCATTACCGTCACTACCGTCATTACCGTCACTACCGTCACTACCGTCACTACCGTCACTACCGTAACTTCAAAATAACTCAACAACACTTTGGGACACGGACACCAGTCTCCAGGTTGAAAGTCCTGTGTTTGTTGGACCCATCCACTTCCCCTCCACCATAAACAGTCTTTCTCACTTTTTATTCTACATCACTAGCTCTGAGTGTAGCATATTTACGCAGATGCATTTACATTGGACTCAATACAGACTACATTCATAAGCCATTTAGTGCGACCGGGCTGGAAGTTACACACACTGATCTGAACCTGAACTGAACACCTTCTCTGAATTTTTTTTTTATATAACATCCAAGTACAGTTAGTATGAAAATGTAGTCAAACTAATAGAATCGGTTTAGCCAAAATAGAATAATTTTCCCCAAAAAACACACTTTCCAATTTGATCCTATGAAAAAGAATAGTAAATAGCCTTAAATTATGTGGATACATTAGTGCATTGGTCTGTCACAGTTACCCTTTTCCAACACCTTTGCTGTCCTTCCAGTGAGCTTATTCATACCCCCCACCAACAGATTATACAGCAGCACACAGAGCAACGTGAAGGTTGGCCTTTTGTGTCCTCATACATTTCTCTGCTTTAGTCTTTAATGATATCATTGCCTGGCTAAGTCATCTTTTATAGCTGACACCCCACAGGGTGGCCAATATTTAGTCTATGGCGTGCATGTGTGTGTGTGGTCTGTACCCCAGGCATCCTAAATGTAGAGTGTGACAAGCCCTACTTAGCCTTGAATCTTGTACCCAGACTCTAATATGAGACTAAAATACCACTATGTGAAACAGGCGCCCACCGCAACTTTGATATTGATAATTGAGACAAACTCATTCAGTCGCGGCTCATTTAATATAATGAGCAAAGTGAGCTGTTCAATTTGCATACTGATAAGATGCCTCCATCAGGATACACAGCCCCCTCTCATAGATATTCACTGTGGATATTACATTTAATCAGAGCACGGATTTACTTTACAAACATGCCCAGAGGAGTGCAAACTAAGGCTTTCAATTAGGCCATTGCCAGGTCCTAATCACCTCAAAGACAAATTGGGCAGTGGGTCAACAGCTTCCTGACTCATCTAGCCAATAGAAGTGCCTTAGATACGGGGTTTAACACGGATCGAAAAGATTGGAAACACAAAGCACATTTGGTCTTTGGAAATTTGTTCCAAGAAGAAATCCCGTCCATTTCAGCAGCATTTATATTTCATGTGTTGGCTTTGGGATCTTATGTGATGACCCCTTTCAGCTGTCGCCCCTTGTGCTTTCTTTATTGATCCCCGTTATTGCTGTGGAAGTCACCTGCTGCTTGTGTTTGCTCCCTTAAATTCTCTCCCCATTCCAGCAGATTCCAATTGCACAGGTGCTCTGCCTGGCTGTTTGTATTGCACGTGGTGGTATATAGCAGAGACCAAAACAGTGATGGCAGCCGAGCTGGCTGCTCTAAATCACATGTTTGTGCAGCGGCTACAAGCACTGCTGGAAGAATTGGACCAGGGACGCAGCCCACGGCCTGGTTCCAGAGCCCACAGGCCTGTGGAGCAAGACTTTCTGAAAGGGAGCAGATGGTGACATGAATAGTGCAGCAGGTCCCGTCCACCCCCGCCCATTGCCTTGCGTGCAGCACATTACCTCAACAAACGCTTCTCATAATTGATGTGTTGGAATGGCCCCATCTTCACTGGATTTTGCCGACTGGCAGATTCATCAAGGTCATTACTGCTACTCTGACATATGCAGGGTCGAGGACTTCTTCAAGAGGAGTGGACTTCTAGAAACTTCTTGGAGACTGCTACACATACTGGATTGGTCTGTCTTTTGCTGCGTCCAAAATCGCATGCTTTGCACTACATTCTCAATATGTGTATCGTTCAAAATACTTCTGTGTGTAATAGATCCACATGTCCACCACAGGATAACGTGTCAGTGTCACGTTTTGCCTCGCCGAGACGTGAATATTACATGCGTGTATGAAGGTGCAGTAGCAGCAGGGGGCAACAGTACCACTCACTTAGGTTTAGGCAACAGAACCACTCACTTAGGTTTAAGAAAAACATCATGGTTAGCCTTAAAATAAGTACGTAAAATAAGTACAATATGTACGGAAGAAATGTAACAGGAGTATTGAAAACACGTCACAAACGTCACTAGTTATTGTCATGCTGATGAAGACTTTTTTTTTTTTGGAGTTCATTTTCATACATTTTCATACAAACTAACAAAACTGGCTTCAAACACGTGTCTTCTGGAGCATGCCATATTTACATGGCTGCATTTACATTGCAGTCAGTACAGACTACATGGTGTACAAATGACAAAAATCAAGAACGGCGTTCTTATTACACGCTTTTGCCTTGCGCATTATTGTATCATTCATACACCTTCACGTGTGACCAGGCTGCAATAAACAGTAGTATGTATCTTTTCATACGCACTGTACTGCAATTACCAATTACCGTCACTTCCTTAGAGCCTCCTTGCCGGTTGGAGACGTGTAACCATGGTAACCCGTGCCAATCTCATATGACCAAACGATTATTTACGAGAATCATGAAGTCTGAACTAATTGAAAAACTATATTACACCTATAGGAAAGAGGAATATAGTTACACTTAAATTTCAGTGTTATTGATGATACAGAGCTGTCCGCCATTGTCTGTTATGAACATTGTCATTACTACCACATTGCCTTGTGGGACATTTATGCTGGCGTAGTGTCTAGTGTTGGCATACTGTAATATTTCAATTTCAATTTTTGGACCATTGGTTTCATACACAAGGTTTTGGATATACAAAAAAAAAAATACTATATTGCTTACCTGACCAATTGTAGGTGTAGTGTCATATCTCATTAGCCGGGCTACATTTTTATATCACATTTTCTGTCCATAATGTTTTCATCTCTTGTGAGTGATTCAAAAACACTTTTCCCACCTAATTCCCTATCTGTCTACCAGGCGTTGGAAGGGGGGGCCACAGAAACACTTTAATTATACATGGCAGCCCTGGGCAACACATAACATTAAAGTTGCATGGCTTGGTTTAGACAGAGTATGTCAAAATCTGTTTTGTGACCCAGCCAGCCCAGTGCTCTGCCACTGTATTCCCAGTTTAATTTATAAAAACACAAAGTCGAAGAGTTGCCTGTTAAAACCATTTGGAAAAGATGAATCTAAAATCGATTAATCGACATTTAACAGTCAACCTGATTAACAGTCAGTGTACGACAATAGTCCGTGCAACCCATCCAACACTACTGTATACACGGCGTATGTTCACATATGGAAAAGTTTAATGATTTGAAGGAAAACGTGCCATCTGTCAAAAGTAGCTCAGAAAATGTTAACGATAATTTAAATGATCTGTGTCTAAAAAAGATTAAAAATGGATATCAGGTGGAACATTTTTCATTACAAAAAGAATACTGACACCACAATTAACAAAATAACAGTACACACATCGTGTGCCATAAATCGTAATTGTGTGTTATCAGACATGTTTTGTGGGCGTCAATGAAATTAATGTGTAAAGCAGGTTCAGTCAATATTGATGGCTAATTGGTCTAATAATAAATTCGACTGCATGCAGAATGTGAAAATGGTATTATTTGGATGGATTGTCATGCAGTGTGGTACAGACATTCATGTCCCTCTAAGGATTAATTGTAATAACTTCAGTGATACCTTAACCTTTCATCTAGTGCCATCATCAGATTAAAATTGTTATTTGTCCAATACTTTGATTGATGACTAAATACCAGACGGCAATCTACAGTTCTGAAAAATGAAGCCAATGCGGAAGTGCCTTAAACTTGCATTCTTTCTAATAGCCAGCAGGGGGCGACTCCTCTGGTTGCAAAAAGAAGTCTGATTGTATAGAAGTCTATGAGAAAATGAGCCTACTTCTCACTTGATTTATTACCTCAGTAAACATTGTAAACATGAGTTTATGGTCTCAATCATTAGTTTCAAGTTTTCTTCAATACAACATGATGTTCATTTAGTAAATAGAGTCAAATAGACCATAAAGCAGGGTATGCTTTAGGGTGTGGCTACCTTATGATTGACAGGTCGATTCCACGTCGTTTTCTGGTCTGGGAGTTGTCCGTGTTTTCGTCTAACAACTTATCTCATTCGGCGTTCGGTTGTACTTAGCTCCACCCTCTCGTGTCACTTCTGGTTGCAAAAAACCAAGATGGCGACGACAAAAAACAAAATGGCGACGGCCAAAACACCAAACTCGATGCTTCAAAACGGCAGTTCACAAACCAATGGTTGACGTCACAGTGACTATGTTCACTTCTTATATACAAACTATGCTAAATACCTGTAAAACTGACATTCCCATTAGCCTGTTATGCTAATTAGCAAATGTTAGCATGTTACCATGCTAAACTAAGATCATATCTGGTATATAAAATCATGTTAGCAATGTCACAGTGAGCCTGGTTGTTGACTCTTAATCTTGTTAATTATTGGTTACATAGAGAGCCACCTATGTCCACTTGTATGTTATGCATAAAGGAATGATTTGACAATTTTGGGAAATACTCTTCTTTGCTTTTGTTTCTTTATGCTAAGTTAAATATTGCCTGGCTGTAGCTTCATATTTACCATACAGATATGACAGTGACTCACACCATACTTCGCCTTTTGTGTATAATTCACTCTGCCACCCCATGTCCTCTTCAACTTATTTGTTTTCTCTACATCGCTATGTGCAGGATGCAGCATGTTGTGTCCATTTGTTACCATATTTGTTATGACTGCTGTGCACTGTAAGACTGTCCTTTGTGTCCTATATGCTTGCCATGAAAATTGAATTAGCAAGCCCCCCTGCCAGCGTAGTTCATTGTAAGTTGTTGATAACTTGTCACTCACAATGCAGCACTCCCAAACAATGACCAAAACCATGGGCTGAAAACATGTAAACCCAAGGGAAGATGTCACATTTCCCAGGGATATTAATGCGCTCCTCTGGATTTAAATCTGCATAGAGGAAAACAACAACAGGCAAGCCGGCCTCTCCAAGGTGAAACACAAGTGTTATTTTATTTATGCCCTACCCATCTCCCACCCTCCCCTACCTTCTTTGTCTCCTCTCCCTGGGGAGCCGGGCCGCTGTGCCCCAGAAAGCTGACATGCCCAGGCTGAGGGGAGCGGGAGCAATGGGGGGAGATAGGCAGCATCGTGGTCACCCAGACAGAGCCGGCACTGAACACATGCAGCAGTTCTCCTCCTCTGCACCAACACACACTTTCTACAAGCACTCGCTTGACCTTCAGAGAGGGTTTGGTGGGCGAGTACCGACTGGGAAAAGAGTCAACTTATTTTTTAAGAGATTAAGGGCGTGGCAAAAGCTGTTTTGAAGTTCATATACAGTGGTGTATACGTTAATGGTTACGGTGAGTGAAATGGTTGGGAGCTTAAATTCAGGCTCTTATGCTTTGTGCTTTAATAGTGAAGGAAAATAAAGTCATTTTCTAAATTGATATTTTTCAAAATATATATTACGGGATTTCCAGGTCTTCTCCTCCCCCTCTTTCTGAGAGCTGCTCCCCATTCTGCCGAAGATTGATTGGTTGAGAGCAAGATTGACACGTCAACGACAGCTGCCCGGCAAACTAACCCTGTTAGGTCAATGCACCCTGACAGCTAGCTGACACCCCAATTTCCTGATGAGCTGCCTGCTGTGTGCTGTCTCTTAAGGAAAGCTTAAGACATCTTCTCCACCACCCTCCCCGTTCCTCCTGCTTAATTTCTTTCCATCACTTGTCATCTGATTATGCGGTCGTTCACTTTGTTGTGTCAGCAGATGGAGAGGGGGTTAATGACTGGGGGCTGAGAGTGCCTCGGTACACCCCCCCCCCCCGCCTTGCAGGACATGTAACTTCACAGTGTCTAATGGATTAAAGGAAGAGGGATGGAGAGAGTGGTACATGTCTGTGCATGTGGAAAAGCAAATCGAAGGCTTTTCAAACTGTTTACATGCATGTTTTCTGTGTTTTCTTTCCTTCAGAATACTATATGCTTAGAGATGGATTATGATTAAAAAATTGACAAAATTGGAAATGTATGAAAATAAATCTAAAAATATTTGTATTTATAGAGGAAATGCACTCAAAACCTATTTTCAAATTTTGAGTGCTGTCAAAGTTAACGCGATAATAACGCGTTAACGCAAAATCGTTTTAATGCCACTAATTTCTTTAACGCATTAGCGCAATCAATCTTTCGGAGGTTGTAGCGGGCTCAGTTTTAAAGCTAGAGTGAAGATAGTGGCATCATATGAAACTACAAAACATAAGGAATCCATTGGTACCAACAATGTTGTAACTTGTTGCGAGGGAGGTTAAATACGCTCTAAACTTGTGCTAAATTTTGGCGAAGAAAAACTGGCATGTCCATTTTCAAAGGGGTCCTTTAACT
>CAKAOI010000562.1:38021-82761 GCA_916701655.1 Sebastiscus albofasciatus
CCCCCGCCTTGCAGGACATGTAACTTCACAGTGTCTAATGGATTAAAGGAAGAGGGATGGAGAGAGTGGTACATGTCTGTGCATGTGGAAAAGCAAATTGAAGGCTCTTCAAACTGTTTACATGCATGTTTTCTGTGTCTTCTTTCCTTCAGAATACTATGTGCTTCGAGATATATGATTAAAAAATGAACAAAATTGGAAATGTGAGAAAATATATCTAAAAATGTGTATAGTTATAGAGGAAATGCACTCAAAACCTATTTTCAAATATATTTATTATTATTATTATTTATAAGTGTATCTAAATATATTTTGAGTAGGGCTGTCAAAGTTGACGCGATTATAACGCGTTAACGCAAAATCGTTTTAACGCCACTCATTTCTTTAACGCATTAGCACAATAAGTCTTTCGGAGGTTGTAGCGGGCTCAGTTTTAAAGCTAGAGTGAAGATACTGGCATCATATGAAACAAAAAAAAACGTAAGGAATCCATTGAGACCAACTATGTCATACTAGCTTGTTGCGAGGGAGGTTAAATATTCTCTAAACTTGTGCTAAATTTTGGCGAAGAAAAACTGTCATGGTCATTTTCAAAGGGGTCCCTTAACTTCGGACCTCAAGATATGTGAATGAAAATGGGTTCTATGGGTACCCACGAGTCTCCCCTTTACAGACATGCCCACTTTATAATAATCACATGCAGTTTGGGGCAAGTCATAGTCAAGTCAGCACACTGACACACTGACAGCTGTTGTTGCCTGTTGGGCAATGTTGATTTAAGCATATTTATTTATGCTAAATGCAGTACCTGGTTTCTGGACAATATTTGTCATTGTTAATTAATTTCCAAAAATAAATATATACATACATACAGAAGTATTTACCCCCTCCCATGTTGATAAGAGTATTAAATACTTGAAAAATCTCCCTTTAAGGTACATTTTGAACGCATAAAAAATGCGCGATTAATTTGTGATGAATCACGATTAACTATGGATAATCATGCAATTTATTATTTTAATCTATTGAAAGCCCTACTAAAAAGAGACAAAATGCACAATAAACAAAGTTAGAGATGAATTTGGCTGATAGCATTATTATTATTTAATTTCCTATAGATATTGTGATAATATCGTTATCATGAATTCTTTTGGCCATGATAATCATAATTGTGAAGTGAAAATCTGATATTGTGACAGCCCTAGGTAGCCTATTTAATTGCCATACTTAATTGGCAGCTAGAATAGTAGAATTTAATAGAAAGATACATGGATTTGCTATTCTGTTAGTCCAAAAAAGTAAAGAAAATAATAAATCATGGATATTAAAGGTTTTCTCAGAAATACAAAACTGCACACATTATGTCAAAAAATTAATGTTGTATTGGCACATACAATTTATTTCCAATGGTACATATCATGATGACATTTACTGTAATAAAGGCTATCACCATATTTAATCAATCTAAACTGCCATGACTGACTGCCCTAAAAACTACCATAAAAACTCCCACTGCAAAACAAAACATGTTCATTTTGGGATAACCTGATAATTATGGCTCTAGTATCATAATAATAGACCCCTTCTCACATCTCAAATAAGCCATATCATCCCCTTATCAGACATGATTTAATGAGTCAGCATCGCAGCCTTTTTCTAACCCCAGATCTGATTATTAACATGCCACCCTGAACACGCAAACACTTCTGGGCCTTCCTTGTCTTCCCGGGAATGAAATCACTTCATGCCGTATAATGAGAGTCGGTATGGGGTCCATATGGTTACAGCAGGGTTGGGTAGGAGTGGAGAAAGAGAGACAGGAAGGGGGTAATGCACGTTTTAATGAGATGTGAGTCTCTGTGGCACACCTGCACTCCAGCAATCTGTGAAGATTGCTCACTAGAGCCTAGAGAGGTATAAGACCTGAGTAAAGTGCAATAGAAGAGCCTTAGAGTGCCTAAAATGCGGCACTGACTTCATCAACAAGCATATACTAAATGCATTAGCCTGGCTGATTAGGACAAGAGTAGCCCTGCTGGATTTTACCTTTGTTGTCATGAGCAACACAGAAAGCTAATCAGGTATTACTTGTAATTCTTTTTAGCATGTGTTTGATGGTCATCTGGCTCTCCGTAGGTTGCCGTACAGATTGGATATGGCCCCGAGAGTGGATTGTGACTCACAGCGTCTGTGACTCAGCCTATGTTGTCTCTCTCTGTAGCAGCTAGTTGGACATTTGCCCACCACATGGCTGACTCCAAGCGATTCATTTCTGCCATGTGCTCGCAGCTTGGCGTAGCTGCCTTTGTAGCGTCTGTGTCACATGACAATGATGTGATTGCGAGAGTGAGCCAGTGGTGATGATAGCCAGATTTCAGGTACCGCGGGGACCTGCACAGCGGTTCAGATGGAAGTTTAATCTGTCCTGCAAATGTTAATGAAGTCATCTATGTCCGATCAAAGGGAATAATTCATCCAATCAGCGGAGACGAGCGCACACACGCGGCACAGCATTGTATCTATAATTGTTTTGACCTTGACGTCCGGAAAGAAAAGGATCCAAGTTCCTATGTGCCACGGCCAACAGTGCACAATACAGTAGCTCCAGTAGCATTTATTGCCATTCTACACAGCTCTATGATTTCACATTGCAGCCCGACTGGGCTAAATTATCGTGGTTTGACTGGGAAATAGCTGCTCAAGGACAAACGAAGACAAACAGCATGTTATCCTGAGCCAGAGGGGGGCCGAGTCGACTGATCTCGCACAAGAAGACCACACCAAGACCACTGGGGGCCTATTAGGGGCTACAGATTGTAGGGCCTTGTCATGCATTCACTCTATTTATGCCTCTCAGTTATCTTTTAAATAATGCATCTCTGTTTAAGCAGAGTCCTGCTTTTTTAAACGCAGCACCTGGCACGCTTTGGTATTCCGCAGTTTGCTCCCTCCCGGGGCACCGATTCTTTATAAGGCTTTGTGAGGGGGCTTTGGTTCGGAGATGTGAGGGGAGAATATGACTGAACTGAGAGCTGCTGCATGACAATGATGTTAGTTGGAGGAATGGCTGGTTTGTATTGTCTTGTAGCTGCAAAGCACAATGCACAATGAAATAGGACAGAAAAGGATAGAGAAATAAAAGCACAGCAATCTAACAATCATGATCAATCATGATTGTTAGATGATGATCAATTGATTTAACATTTTTGTATTTAGTGATATGAGTTTTGTTGTATTGTATCTTTTCGTTTTTTTTTATCATTAATATTAGTGTGGTGGTGTATATTTCCACCAGCAGGAGGGTAGACTTGTATATTAGTGTGTGTATGTGTGCTTCTTCAGAATTTGGTTTTAAGATTGCAATTCTTTGCACGTGCGTTTCCATTTCTTGTTTGTGTGCATTCTGAGTTGAATATTTTTAAATTTTAAGTTTGCTACGTGTTGCAGATCTGAGTTCAAATGTATGCGGCTAATGAGGCCTCTCAAAGGCCTATTAGAGAAAGTGTTCTGAACTTCTGGCCACTCTGATCCGGGTGGTTAGTGCTCTCTCCCCAATGGACCTTTGATTCTGACCCAGTTAGTAGAAAAAGCATAATGAGCTGAATGCTTCTAGGTTTATTCTCTCATTAGCTCTGACCTGTGCTCGACAGTATTCTGTCGTCTTCTGCAATAAAATGTCAGTCTTCTCTATTTGTTCTCTGTTAACACACCATAGTTAAAGGTATAATATGGAAATTTTACACATTAAAATGTCTAAACACGACTAGACCTGTTATATATTTTTTTGAGTTGTGTTCTTACATCATCCCAAATATGATTATTATATAATAAATCAATTTCAAACTTAAAGAAATCTGTAATTTTAATCAAGTTAATCAATTATTTGGTCGTCTGTCAATGCCGTCATATCCCCTTTGCGCATGCCTCAGCATTGTGGTTGTCTGCCAGAAGCTGTCATAAATTGACTTTTTATCCAGTTATAAGCCACATTTTTATGATTCACTTTTTAGATTTTGGTAGTTTTTAACTATATATTTGAATCTGTTGAAACATTTTAGTGATCGGACATATGGATCTGAAGGTGGCTCCTGGTAAAATCCATAGGAAGTGGATGTAGTCACACTGACTTCACCCATTAGTTTGTGGAGTGCCATTTTGAAGGGTTAGAGTGGATAATTTGGCTCCTGGTAAAAACCTCCTGAACTTCTGGATCTTAAGTTATCAGAGAAACAAACTGAGCAAACACTAGTCACAGACCTCTGTGGATAATTTGGCCATAAGAAGCGGACGTAGTAACGGTGACATCAGCCATTGGTTTGTGGACTACTGTTTTGAAGTCTTGAGTTTGGCATTTTGGCCGTCACCATCTTGTTTTTTTGCAACCAGAAGTGACACAGAGGATGGAGCTAAGTACAAAAAAATGCAAAATGTTACAATTAACTTTCCCGAACGGAAAACACAGTGTGAAAGGGTTAAAGTTGTAAGATGAAGAGGCGGACAACAGCCAGACCGAAAAATGCTGTAGTAGCGACTTGTCAATCACAAGGTAGCCACGCCCTAAAGCATCCCCTGCTTTAGGGTCTATTTGACTCTAAATGGGACCATAATTTACTAAATGAACATCATGCTGTATTGAAGAAGATTTGAAGCTAGCGATTGGGACCATAAACTCATGTTTACAATGTTTACTGAGGTAATAAATCAAGTGAGAAGTAGGGTCATTTTCTCATAGACTTCTATACAATCAGTCTTCTTTTTGCAACCAGAGGAGTTGCCCCCTGCTGGCTGTTAGAAAGAATGAATGTTTAAGGCACTTCAGCATTGGCTTCACTTTTCAGGACCAGCGGTAACTGTCTCCTTTTTACCAAGAAATAAAGGATATAACAGCTGTCAATGAAATGAGAGCTCGCTAGAATCTGTTCAAAAACACTTGATATTGTGTTTCTTTCTTTTGTGACTAAGGCTCTTGTGAATTAAAGAAAATTGGTTGACTTGATACAACAACACATACTGTAGATTTTAGGGTCACAAAAGAAGACGCAGTATGATATAAATAAATAAAATAAAAAAAACATAGAAAAGCGTAAGATCCAGTTACAGTAACAATACAGTGAAAGGAAAAGAAAAATAAACTCCATGAATGAAATCTAAACAGCTACTGTTCAAATTTCCAGGTAAGGCCTCTTGAACTATGAACACTGAAGGAATCCTAACTGACTGCAATGACGGCAGTGGTGGTGTAGACAACAACTCCCATGATCCCACACTACTTCACAATGTCACCAGACTCTGTCTTTAGTTATTGTTTTGATTGAGAGATCCCATAGGGCAGAAAATGACATATTGTGTGTTTAAAGCTGCAGTCTGTAACAGCATAGGTGACGGAGAAGTTGATGTGTTGGCATTTACCAGCTTTTCTCACCTGATTGTTGTTGGTGTATGGTCAAATTCCGTGAAACTGTCGTTAGAGTGACTTTACACTCAGTAATGTGCAGTACTGGGCAGTAAGTTGTTACTCAAGTGGTATCACACGAGTATCTTTGTTTAGGCTTGGACACTGGAAACTTTTAACAGACAGACTGTGTTACAAACTGAGAATGTGGAGATTGATGGAAGTGTGGGTTTAGTGGCTATAATATCAATATATAAATTCAAAAACATCATAACAATGTACAGTAAAAGTTTACAGGTGATGAGTGATTCATTGTAATTTGCTGGATGGTGCTTGTTTGTTGTTAGAATGTGCACCACTAATCACTAAATCTGACAGTAACTTCCACATTGAAGCAAACAGTAGGGAGTTAATAATTAAAACTCCAAAAGATCTGAAAACTTGCATTTCCTGCACTCTGATTCCAAGAATCAAAAAAAAAACTTCCATATTTCTCCCTACCAGAGATTCCCACAGCATTGCTATGATTGGTTATCAAACGCATGTCTTCTCAATCACAGAAGGCCGCACAGTGTGGGAGCGGCTCACTCTGCGGTGGAACAAAAGTCCTGAGACGGGCCTCGGATAGAAATAGAGGTAATTAAACAGGTTTTTACAGTCATTTCATGTCACGCTGCTGGAACCTGAGGAACATGTTCCCTCAGACTTCAGACTAATGACAGACTGGAGACTCGCGGGCACTCGGGTCAACGGGATAAAGTTCAACATCAAATACGGACAAGGTACCCTGCAGGGCTGGTGGAAACTGTCTGGTTTGTTGAAATTCAAGGCTGGTTGTCTAAAACCAAAAGGAACTGAAATATTGACTGTCAAAACTTATTTTGTGTTGTTTAGCTCAAGGTATTTTGACATGGCATGTATGACAGGAGTTGGGCACATATCAGCTGGGATTTGGCAGGGACCAAACTTTTGCAAAATGGGATAACCTGTACTTCTAACCACCTTTCTTCACTCTGTGAAGTTTCCCCAAAACTAAACACCAGCAGATGTCACCAGAAGCAAAAGTCTTCTTACACAAAATAAGCTACAGATGGAAAATTAGTTCAGGAGAAGGAAGTTGTGTTTAAAAAAGATTCTTTGACTGGTAAATTAAACCTTATTATTTAACCTTGAAACAAGGCTACAAAGATTAAAGGCCACATAAGTACACAATGTTCTTGGTTTTTGGAGGAAGTTTTAGAGAAAGAATTGGCAGAAAGTTGTACTCCTATAAGAAATTGTACATGCACACAAGCATACATATGAGAAGCTTCCCTATGAGGAGATTACATGTCTAAGCTGCAAAAGCCATTTTGAAACCTGCTCAGTACAAAAGCAAACACCAATAATAAAGGTATTAAGAATTTTAATCAAGGACTTATTTAACATGGTAATTGCTGGTGACAAAAGCAGAGGACCACGTGATTAAATACTCAATGACCACAATCCTTTACTAGTATAATTTAACGCAGTCGCCTACAGATTCACTCCTGGTATTCTGGGGAGGTAGTATCACTGATTCTCAAAGCACCTCAGACAAATGTTTAGCATATTCAACATCCCAGGATCAATATGTTGTCCGGGAATAGCGTCTCTCACGCTCCACAATTAATTCACTGATGTCGACCTCTGGCTTGAGTTTTAGTGAAGCCAACATCATGCGCCTGCTGATGGGACGGAGAGGGACATAAAGCGAATGACCTGTTTTAATACTCCTCATCAAAGCCCACAATAAAAGATCAAATGGGGCAGGAACAACCAGGATCTCTCACAATGACCTTAAAGTAAGATGCTAAATGTCGTGTAGGTTGTGACAAAGGTCAGCTTGCTATTGATCGTTCCGCAGCAAGTCTCAGCAACATTTCCTGACATGCTTTGATGGGTGGCAATGTAGGCCTTTTGGGTGGGGTGGGGTGTGTAATCACCATATACCATTTATACAGTCTGTCAAGGGTGGATTGCATGTAAAAACACACATTTTTACCCAGAATGGCCCACGAAAAGTGCAGTATAGCATATTTGTTCTGCTACATACCATTTAAAATGTGGTTGACAAGTAATACGTTTGATAATATACATAATATATATAGTAATAATTCTGTATCTGATCATCTCAATAACAAAATGGACCAAATAGCAAGTGCTTTTTTATTTAAGTTAAGAAAAATATAAATCTCAGAGATGCATAAGGGTCAGTAGCGAAAATAAGGATGACAGTGTATCATGCATTAATGTTGCTATTTGTTAAAAATCCAGTTTAATCAATAAGTGTAAAAAAAAAATAAAAACAGACAGTTTTAATAATTTTCTCCTCATGTAATTTTAATGAGGCAAGGGCTCATTCGCCAGCAGTGAAGGTAACACCAAAGAAGGTCCAGTTTATGTATCACAAGAGCCCATAACCATGGACCTTGTCTTGCTTTCATTAACAACAACCAATCACTGCAATATGTTTCAATATATTAGCAAAGGATTTCAATGACAATGCAGTAAAACAAATCTGATTTACTTTTTAGTATTGACACAACATCTGGCCATCCTTAAACATCACATTCCTGCAACTTCACCATCAAAGTAAAGTCTGACTCACCCACCATTTAATACCATCATAATAATGTTTGCCAGACATGTTCACAAATTTGTTTGTGCTCCATTTGTAATTACAATATTTCCAGTGCCACTTTGATGCACAACAGCTGAATACTAAGTGCTGACATTATACGACTGCATGCGAGTCAGACTTGTTGCACGTGTTTTTTGCTCTAATGTTATAAAATAAATGATTCATCCGTTCTTTGGCATTTTGTCACCTCTGCTTCATGAGTGTTGTTTCATGATTTTTTAGCCCCATTTTGGATCTGTGGCTTTTTCCTTGACAGGGAAATTCTCAATTAGTCTGCCATCGTCGTGCAGGGAAAAAGATAATCTGGATGATCTCTGAACACATCTCTTTCTACAGAACCAGCCATTGTTAGACACGTCAAACAGAAAGCAAATATGATTTTGAAGAAAAATATTTTTGTGTCATCTTGCGTGGCTTACAGGTTTTTCATCAGTTGGCATGATGCTTACACACAGACACAGAGCGGCTTGTCACTGAAATGAGAATACCTTTGGTCCACCTTAAAGGTCGGCCCACCTTAAGCAAGCCTGAGCCATCGTTGTGGCTAACTTCGGGGCAATCCTCCTTCACTTTAAGCAGCAGGTAGCATGTGAGACACAGGAACTTGGCTTGGGTCTTGAGAAGTTATAGCATGTATTCACCAACGGCCTAAACTGTCAATTTAGGGCCGGCAGGGCTTGCAATACCCTGGCGGAAACTAACGCTCAGAGGCCCTCCTTACCACAATAATATAACTTTAGGAGAAACAGAAGTCAGACAGCGGCTGGCGGCAACACGGTTTTGCACTCTGCAGCTCACGTTATTGCCGTTTCACAAGTGTGTAGGAGAACTACGGTGATCTTCAGGTAATGTAAACAAGTAAAAAGCTCTCTCTAAAGCCAGTGCTTGGTAGAAACTACTGTAGAAACATGGCGGTGCAACGCGGCAGACTCCGTGAAGAGGACCGCGATTATACACGAATGAAAACATAGTTATGAACCTTCTATTCCATTTCTGCTAATAGATCCCCCAAAATGCTAAACACTGGCCCTTTAAGGAAAATTCTAATGTTGACATCTACTAAAATATAACCATTTAAATAAGCCAGTAAAATCAGTGGTACCAAAAGAGGAACGAAATAATAACAAATAAGTGCTTTAGATTAGATAGTAAACTTGGGGTGTGTACTATGAGAAAGGAGGGTCAGGTTTTATTTTTATTTTCCTTTAACACTGGAGAATAAGACCCTCCAGTAGTAAACCCACATCACCCACCACCTCTAGTCATCAATGATGAGGGGATTAGCCTCTGCTGGTTATCTGAAGCCACCGATGACAAAGATAGAGAGAACTAGGCAGATTAGATGAGAGTGGTATATTTTTGTACTCTCTGATCGGGTGAAGGAAATGATGGATGGACTAATACCTGCCTGCGTCTTCCTCCTCTCCTGGCTCTGGCTTTATTGAGGTCTTTAGATTCACTTATCTGCAGGCCCCCAGGTTATCGCTCTCTACTCCTTCAATGACAAGTGCCCCCTCAGAGAAGCCCTGCAGACGCTCTTTTCCCTAAACAAAGGAATTCACACTCCTATTCCGCTATTTGTCTTTCATGATGCAGATCAAGCATAAATGTTTTGCTCACTTTCACAACCAGCAGACTCATTTTGTTGTATTAAGGAGAGCAATAATTGATCACAAATTGCGATGTAACCTGGTTGTTAACACAGAGTTGACTATACCTTCTATAAGGGAATGTTTTGCAAAGTAGGAAACTCTAAAAGCCTGTTGAAAACTCCACTCTTTTGTTCTGACCATATGACTGATAATCATTGCTTTCATTTTTATTTTTCTTATCTAATTTTGCACATTGGACCGCAACCAAATAAGCAGCAATACCTTTGCATGGGTTTGAACATCTGTGTTTGATGATTGTCAATATTGTGCCAGTTGTCCTTGTTTTCTGCTGCCAGCGCAAACACACGAACGGTGGAAAACTGAGGTGGCAATTCAGTTCCGTTTGATTTGAGTTTATCCTTTTGACCAGGCTGTATTTAAACAAATGGTGTAATCTCACTGACTGGCATCTGTAAGGGGTGACCCAACACAATTACTGGTGCTGACATTCCAGCTGTACTTCAGCTAGAATTAGTGCTTTGTTTTGAGGAGCCTTTTTTGGCATCTGTTTGAGGAAGTTGAGAGACACTTTTTGCAAGCCAAATTTTTATATCCATATCAGGGCTGTCAATCGATTAAAATATTTAATCGCGATGAATCGCATGATTATCCATTATTAATCACGATTAATTGCAAATTAATCACACATTTTTTATCTGTTCAAAATATACCTTACAGGGAGATTTGTCAAGTATTTAAGACTATAGGCTTGCTTTATGCAAATATATGTATATATTTATTATTGGAAATCAATTAACAACACAAAACAATGACAAATATTGTCCAAAACGCTCACAGGTACTGCATTTAGCATACAAAATATGCTCAAATCACAACATGGCAAACTCAAGCCCAACAGGCAACAACAGCTGTCAGTGTGTCAGTGTGCTGACTTGACTATGACTTGCCCCAAACAGCATGTGATTATCATAAAGTGGGCATGTTTGTAAAAGGGAGACTCATGGGTACCCATAGAACCCATTTTCATTCACATATCTTGAGGTCAGCGGTCAAAGGACCCCTTTGAAAATGGGCATGACAGTTTTTCCACGCCAAAATTTAGCACAACTATGGAGCATTATTTAGCCTCCTTCGCAACAAGCTAGTATGACATGGTTGGTACCAACAGATTCCTTAGGTTTTCAGTATCTTCACTCTAGCTACAACCTCCAAAAAATCGATTACCTTATTTGCAAAATTGAATTTGCGTTAACGCATTATTATCGCGTTAACTTTGACAACCCTAAACCATATTCATTTTACAGGCACATAAGTAAATGAATTAATAAAATATCAATTGCATTTGGGGGTTTTACTGTCTCTATTTGTATCTAAAACCAACATTACACCCACAGTTTCCTCGGTCATCCTATTCAGTCAGATTGGAGCCACAGAGAGGATGCTTATCTACCTCCCCTCCTACTGCCCCGAGGGAAAGTAGCTCCTATTTTCCCCATATGAGGCTGGATGGTGTCATTATCCAGGATCAAGTCCAGATCCCCGCCACCACCACCACCAGGCATGACTCGATTGAGTATTGACAGCATGCACTGCTGTCTCTCTT
Organism: Sebastiscus albofasciatus; assembly: GCA_916701655.1. Lineage (NCBI taxonomy): Eukaryota > Metazoa > Chordata > Actinopteri > Perciformes > Sebastidae > Sebastiscus > Sebastiscus albofasciatus. The sequence goes on from CAKAOI010000562.1 coordinate 49,292, forward strand.
CGACGATGATAAACCAACTGGTAGGTGCCATCTGGTGATAGATCCATTAATATAAATATGTCCCAGCATGCAACACACATACAAACCTTAATAGAAGACATACACTCTATTTTCATCAATTTACCCAGTAAAAATAAAAACTGTTGTTATATCTAATAATTGCTGTGGGTGTACAGAGAAATAATTTACTGCTGTGTTGGTTATACAGAGTAAATGCACAAAGAGGGGCCTTTTATATAAGCAGATATTGTAAAACCACAGGTAAGCTTGCACACTAAGAGGTGTTAGAACTAAGCCTTCCACTCCAGCAGGAGCAACATTTATATAAGAATCCATGTCAAGAAGTTGCAGGAAAGTTTGCCAGACAGTTGGCAAGCGTGACACTTTTGCAAGGAGAAGACAGGAACACCGTGATGTCACCTGGCCCGCTCACTTCAGATGTCCCGGCTTCTCTGCCTCAGATGGGAAGTTGTTTCAAGGGACGCCCCGGGGCTACGGCGCCTCAAAGAACTCCAAGAAATACCCTTGACCGTCTCGAGAGCACTTCCTCTTCAAAGTGCAAGTGCATTCAAACAAAGAAGAATTACTTAGCTGACTGTGCAGCGTCCACAATAATGTCAAATATTTATATAGAAATTTTGACTTTAAATCTCAAGAGGTGAAGGCCTTAAAAATCTATCACAGATACAGTATGGAAGTTTTAAAAAAGGAGTAAACTTAAATGTATTTCTGTAGTAACACACAAATGTGTGTCTGTCAGATTTAAAGCTGCTGTTATCAATATTTTTATCTAACCATAAAGCAAGAAATCTCTGTCTGTCCCTCTGTGTTTTATTTGCATATTTCAAGAGCTGCTTATCCGATTGACTTCAAACTTGGTGGGTATATTGATTTTTGCTACTCCTGCGACACCAAAGTTGGTACAGAACATCTCTAGACCAATCCAGAAAAAGTTACTTTTTTTGGATTGTTGATGTTTCATACAGTTTTGCTAAAGCTAGCCCTCAAAGTTAGCTCAAGAGCTGTGGGCAGGGCTTATATTACACAAAATGTTATATCTCTTGGACACTTTGTGCTACTGTGACCACATTTGGTGGAGATGTGTAGATATTATGTCTGAGCGTCCATGCCAAATTTGGTGCCATTTGGCCAATAAATGGCACTGTAGCAGCATCATCTATGTATAATGGAAGTATGCTCTCTCTGTCTGTATGCACGTATGTATGAATGCTCTTCGCATATCTCGAGAGCCATTCATCTAATCAAATTCACACTTGGCGGTTACAAGCAGCCATACTGCAGTTCTCGACAACGCTGCAAGCAGAGCTTCTGGGGTCCAGGCAATCGGCCCATTCCAGACAGGCATGCGCTCCAAATGGGCACTGCACAAGTATTAACAATGGATCAAATGATGAAAGGGGTCATTCTGATGAACACACAAAGAATTATCAACCAACTCTTAACCAAACACTACTTTACTGTTTTAGTTGACTCAACTTCTTTTCCAGCAACAGCAGGCAGCTGATTTTAGTGAAAAAGCTCTAAAAACTCATTGTACACTACCTGCCCAACACCAAACAACAGAGAGAAAAGTTTATCAGCTAGACCCTTTTCTCAGGAGTTGGTGGAGACCAAAAGAGAGCTAAAAGCGAATATTGGACTTCTCCAGGAACTGGACTCGCAATTAATTCTATAATGCTAATGTTGTTCTGTGTCTATGGGATGTGTACTGTTTGTTAACATGTTATCTTTATATCTGCAATATATGATGATATGTTAATTTTGCATTAACAGTTTGTCGTGCGGCCCCCAAGTAGCCCAAAAATCAATTCATGCAGGTTCAAGTTTAAAAGTTAGCACATCTCTTCATCCACAAACGTCTTATTTGAATTTTCTTACAGGACCCAATTATGTAACGTTGTTAAGCTTGTTACGTAATGTTGTTACGTTCATTACACTGTGTTATGTAAGGAAGTCCACTAAGGGTGGTTGTTATTTATTTACGGTAGTTATGTTGTTACGATAGTTGCGTTAAGTTATGTTATTATATTAACACAAACCATGATCTTTTTTCTAACCTTAATCAAATAGTTTTGTTGCCTTGCCTTAACCTATGCAAACGTTTCACAACATTAACCACGTGGCATTGTGCGTTTCAGAAAGTGTGATACCAGGCTAAAATGAAACATATTTTTGGTTCAGAAACATTGATATTCAATGTATCCGTGGTTAGCAGAAACATACAACATTTTTACTGGTAACTGGATTTGGATGGCATATCCATTTGTAAATAGGGTAACAGATAAAATGATATACTATTACTACTACTACTAGTATCTGCTGTAAATGTATATAAATATCTAAAAATCTACATAAATCTTTCTGCTGTACATTTTGGTGATATATAATGTCTACATTTTCCAGCCAGAATGGGTAAAGTAACTTGGATTCAAATTGTAAGGCGCAGTGTGATAACATCTTCTCCACTGCTTTTGTTTTATTTGTGTACTAGAATCTCTATTACTGTACCTATTATATAAGAAGAAGAATCTGATTGTGATGAAGCATCTTACTGACTCTGCCTACACAACAACTTCCAAAACAAATGCATCACAGTAATGAAAAATAAATCCACTGATGCAATACCGAAGGTGGAGAGGGACGAATAGGAGGCTACACTTTGTAGTTTAGAACATTTTTTAAATAAATGTTTGAAAGATGTCTAGGTATGAATATATATGCAGCTCTCATTGAGGAAGTTGATAGTTTTGAGAGATATGTGAAAAATATTTGTCTAAAAGTAAGGGAAAACTGCTGGATCAGCACTGTCATGCATTTTGAAGATTAAACTCTCAAAGAGGAGCTTTTTTTTTTAAAGTATCTGCCAACTTACATCAATGCATTCCCTGAATCCAATCTAGAGCTAGCAGCCACGGTGACAGTCACTGAGCAAAGGAGAAACAATCGGCTTAAACTCTGTGAAGAATACAGCCTTATTCCACAGGAAGGGATGTAATTCATTTAAAAGAGCAGGTGTTAGACAAAACAATTATTTCCTAAAGATATTTTTTGACAGTAAATACACACCAGGCACTGATATCCAAGTAATTACTGTGTGACAGAGCTCATTTAAAACCTCCTTTAAAAACAAATTCCCAGTCTGCAAATTTCAACCTTAAATTTATCAAGAGTTGAAGGACAATGGCAGATGAAACATTATCCATCTGTTCTGCGTCCACTTGCACTTCTCTCTCCTTCCCTCCCCTGGTGAGGCTGTGGCGACCTGCGCATTACAAGTAGAAGGCTGATGATTACATTGTTGGACTGAGAGCGATGCTCATGGTGCTGTAATCCCAGCAGTAATCAATATCTCTGGCCGCTTCCCCGTCCCATCCCTTCTACTGCATGTAAAATATCCCCGAGCAACACTCAGCCCACACTTTAATTATTCTCTCAAAGTCATCAGCGGCTGGAACCAACACTGGTCTTGGGCATACTACAAATGAATCACAGTTTTTGTTTAGGGTCGCTTTACGACACCAGAGACTGCGACAATAAATGATAGTGGATGTTTTCATGTTGGGAGCGTTTACTGAAAATTTGAGAAATCAGCGTGCATTAGAGAAAACAATCTGCTTCAAATATGATGAACATATTTAAGTCTAAATTAAATTAAATGGCATGTTCTGATAGCTATTTGCTCAGTTACAATATGTAACCGTGTTCTCTCTCTTGTTTTATGACTTCAAATGTAACCTTTTCAGGCCAAAGTCGCTAACCACACATCTGTCTTACACTGTAGACATTACCCCGTAATACACTCAGGAGATGATGATGAGTCCGAGAGACCTTTTTTAAGCACGAAACTTCGAAAGTGATGATGGAGGAGCTGGATGCTAAAATTAGACGACTGCCTGCTACATATTTTATCTCTGCTCATCGTGTAAAGGCAAGCTAGGGAGAGGTCAGCAGTCCAGCACGGAGGCAACTTCCCTACCTCCATGTAGCACCGGCAAATGTCACACGCAGGTCGAGCTTGCACTTCTGCACCTGGCTGCCTATATTGAATTAGTTACTGTTTCTATTCAACCTCACAGCATGATGCAAGAGAGTATTTAGCATATCTTACAAACCTTGAATGTCTTATTGTTCGTATTTGTCTTCTGCACTGTTACTTTGTTGTTTTGTTTCCCCAGCATGCACTCTGGTTTTTGGCCTCGGTGCCCTAACTAAACAAAATGTCTTTTCTTCCAGCATTTATTTATGTTGATGCAACCATTGATCATGCTCACAAGGAAATTATGTCTCTAGGCTTCTATGCTAGTAGGTGGGCCGGGACATTAATCAGGAAATCAATTGTGCTGTCGATTGGCCTGACTGTGTTTGGAAAAGGATTGCAATCTGAAGACTCAGTTGGATTGGAGCGAGAGGCTATACTGCAATTACACAGCAATATTACAGTTGGTTAGGGAATGTGAAGTATCAGTTAAAGTGCTAAAGTACTTTGTTGGCTGATATCTTTCTGCTTAGATTTTTTAGCACTGAATATAGACGTATTGGTCATTATCTGTTATATTTGCATGTATTCATTGGCATTCTGTAGTGTATTGTTTCACTTATTATTTATTATTTTTTTTTATACAGTAAAGGCCTTAACACACCGGGGTTGTGACGACGCCAAAATGCGAAATACTTGCCTGCGAATACCGGCAGTGATGAAAATTTGCGACAATTGCAACACTTTTTCAATAAAAGGTTTGAATAGATAGAATAGAAAAGCTGAATATGGATTGAAAATGAATATTTTGTTTGATTTTGCTAGTGAGTAATAAAAAAAATATCTCTTTTTAAATAATTTTATATACAGACTTTGGTATAAATTATCCAGTAAATGTGTTATTATGATTTTAGTTTTCCAGGAGCAAATCTAATTTTGACAACCTCAGAGCAGACATTTGCCTCTGGTAAATAGTTACACAGTGTATTATGGTTAGGGCTTTTATTGTGAAAGGTAAGAACGGAAGGAGTGGATCTGTTCTGCCTTTGTCAAGATTGAGAGGAGTAATAAAGTTTGGCGTCTTTTGATTCCTCTATCATAGCTTGTCTGTTAATATCAAATTAACTTAAGTACACACTTATACATAGACTTGGTTTATCATTATATTATGCTTTTCCTTTTATAACTTTTGTTTTTTACATATATGGACCTGTGTCTGTCATGTGCATAGCTTGTTTTTTTTGTCCATTCCACACAACGTGATTGGTTGATATATTTATTTGCAGTGCAAAAGCTTAGAAAAATCAACCAGAAAAAAATTGCACCACTTTTTCACCGCATGATATTTGCATTCTGTGTGAAAGTACTCATATCAAAAACAGTTTGAAAAAATATATTAATGTGCAAATTAATCGCATGAAAAAAAAAATGCCCGTAGTGTGTTAAAGGCCTTAAGGCAGAAGATAATCTAATAATAATATAAGATAATTTCTCTTGCCGTCAACAAATCCAACAAAAACACAAAAACTAAGAATGAAATGCTCTCACTAATGAGCAATGCTTGTGCAGCCCAAAGCCTGATACAGCTTACTCTTCTGTGCCGTAGTCCTTCAGTGTTGTCCCAAAACTATTAAAAACGCATTAGTGAGCCACATTTGTGCGCTGGGTGACATGTTCTTACCATGAACACAGTTTATATTGAATCAGTCCCATATAAATACTCACTAGAGCACCAAATGCATATTAATCCGTGGCTGAAAATTGTCCCCAACAAAAGCTTTATTTACTGGTGTTTGAGTAACGTTTGCTAAAAACTTGCTTAGCTTTTTTTTTAATTATGTGGTTAAACTGGCTATAATCAATTGTGTTGTTTCTCAGTATTTATTTGCACCACACATTAAATAACATACAACAGCCCATTGTATTTTTAGATTGTCGTCATTGCGACATGTAAATGCCACAATAACCTCAACATGCACTCGGCAAACATAGCTCCTTATTTCCCACAGTTATTTGCACAAAGAGCAAATCTATCCAGTGTAATTCCATGCCACTACTTTTTGTTGTTACAAATTGAGATGTAAGGTGCACTAGTTCAAACATTTACACCGCATCACATCAACATGCCGACCACATGTGGTTGGAATAATGAACAAGGGAACAACAATGCCACTGTTCTTGGGGTGAGATCGAGGTTCTCTTTCTTCCCCCCCTCACCATCACAGGGCTCTTTGACATGCTATGAATCACTGGCGCCTCTCATTCCATCTGTCAATCTGTCTCTGTTGCTATATCTCTCCCTGCCTGGGTTTCTCTCTTCGCTTTGGACAACTTCAAACATACCAGCTACAACTGTCTTTGGGGGCTTGGAACATCATAACAATAAAATGTACACTACAAATTGTACAGAACTCACAATTTAATCTAGGGCTGCAAAATTACTCAAAGTTTTGTCAAAATAGCAATATGGCCTACCGCAATTTTCAAATCACAGGAGGTGCAATATTTGTTAAAAGGCAATGTGTGTCAAAATACCATTTTAAATTAAATGTTGCAGAGATTCCCTGTCTTACAAATCATATTTTAAAGACTTAAGAAAACATCTTTGTTTGGCACAGAATGCTTCAAAAATCACACCATAATCATTTGAATATGTTTTTCAATGAAAATGAGAATAACGATCATTCCCTCTAATAGCGCAAATGATATCGCAATTTCTATCAAAAGAGTCACAATTAGATATTTTTTCAAAATGGTTCAGCCATAATTTAATCCTTTACCTTAAAGCTGTAGTAGGCGAGATTGGAGAAAATATTATTCAAAAAAATATTTTTATAAAACGGTCACTATATCGTGACAGTAGTATATGAAACAGGTAACCTGAAAAAAATCATGTGCCTCTGTGTCCTCCGGTGCTCCTAACGGCATCTGCAAGATTTCACTAACCGGAGGAAAACAAGCAGTAAGAGCTGATCTGAGGTCTGCTGTCCAGCTGCTGTCTATGAGAGCCGGCTGTCAATCACTCGCGAACTCCAACCAAACGGTCAAACTAGGCAGCGCTGATCAAATATGAATCAATATTGTTACTTTAATGCCTATTTCTCACCGCAAATGTTTTCAGAATCATCTTGTAGTGTACTGTTTAGCTGTAAAATGAGAAAGTTTGTGACGCTGCTTGCCATTGTGAAATCTGGTGAAGGAACGCCAAGTTCCGGTCACATGGCCAGAGCACAGCCAATAGAAACACTCTCTCAATGAAATGACCTGTGATTGGTCAAAGTCTCCTGTCCCAGGCTAGATTTTCTGAAGGCTGAAACATAAATTAAAACAAAACAAAATAAAAAATGCAACAAAACTACTTAGTTAGGTTTAGTAAAAAAAAATAATAGTTTGACTTATAATGACTACGTTTGTTACGTTAATAAGCTGCAGATGTAAATTATAACATGTAGTAAATGGTAAATGGTAAATGGACTTGCATTTATATAGTGCTTTTCTAGTCTTCAGACCACTCAAAGCGCTTTACACTACATATCAGCATTCACCCATTCATACACTGATGACAGAGGCTGCCATGCAAGCTGTCAACTTTGCCCATCAGGATCTAATCTAAATACTCATTCACACACCGATGGCTCAGCCTTCGAGAGCAATTTGGGGTTAAGTGTCTAGCTCAAGGACACATCGACATGTGACCGGAGCAGCCAGGGATCGGACGACCTGCTCTACCCTCTGAGCCATAGTCGCCACTCGTGAACAAACATATTTGTTATACGTCAAAAACAAACGTAATCTGTGACAAAATATGTTTCCCTTGAAACGTAATTCACAGTGCAGTTTCGTTGTATGGGAACATCATTTTTAGGAGAAAGGGCTGTTCACACGGGACACGAACAGCGGTCTCCTGGGTGAGAGTCCTGTGACCCATCTATCCACCCTACATGGACTTCAGCAGACTAGAATTACAAACATATTTGTGATAAGTTAATAAGGGAGAAAATTCCCCTCAAAATGTAACTGACAATGCAGTTTCGTTGTATTGGAACGTCATTTTTAGAAGACCAGGCTGACAATTTATACTGCCTCTTTCAGAAGCTGTTCAGTAATTCAAACTCATGGCAATCCCACAGTATTATCATCCTTTTAAACTTTCTCATGGACACCCAAGCTTTCTCCTCGTTGCACTTCCCAGCTTTGAAAATGTCCTTGTTATGGTGGAGTATGCGCAATGAAAAGAACCTGCAGAAACAAGTTTGATTGCACCGAATCTGTCAGGGAGGATCATTATCTCTAGAAAGTTTCCCACAGTGAGCAGCTGGGAAATTGTCAAAAACCATCTTGTTGTGGATGCAAATGAACCCCTTTGAACTCCACTTTATGTATGTAGGTGTTTATTGCTGTCAATCACCATTAAGATTTTGAGAGTCTAGCAAATAGTGCACAAATTCTCATTTCTAGTCACCTTCTGTTGTTTGGATGCCGCAATGCTGTAGAAAGATTTTGCCATATTTCCTTTAAACCTGGCTCAATATTATGATAAGGAGATTTGTGCATATGATTCCAAATGTTGAACCACTCAGAGAAGTCTAACACAATCGTGTTTGTCATCATGGGATTTATTTTACTAATGAAGGCTTTAGACTAAAACTGGACTTCCTGGATTGGATTTCATTGTCTCACCAGTAACTGAAGTAACATGTCCACACCAATGCATCCCCTTGCTTTTTTTTTTTTTAAATGCAGGGCTATTTTTGGTCTGAACAGCCACTAATGCAAATGTTGGCTTTGTTTTTTGTTCTTTACAAATAAAAGGGGAGTTGTTGACAATAAGAAAAATATAAAATAACCAACCCTGTCGATGAATCTTTACACCCCTACATAAAACTAAACTGCATTCGCAATTGTGTTTTAAGTGTGTTTTCTCCCGGATTATGGTCACAACTGTTTAAATACATGGTTAATGGTGTAAATTGAAATAGAACAAAAAATGCTACTTTGTTGTTTGTTGACTTTTAATTTCACACAGGACACGAACAGCTGGTAACCTCCTGGGCGAAAGTTCAGTGTTAGTTTGACCAATCCACCGTCCCAACTTCCTCCTTATATGGACTTCCATGGACTATCATTACAAATGTAGTTATGATACCACATTTTACGAAAAATTAGTAAAAGAAAGACAAGTCATGTGAGTTTAGCACATTGGGCCTCCTTTTGTGATCGCTTTTTACCATAGACTCTACTGTATATAAGAAATGGATGTAGACACCGTGACATCACCCATCGGTTTGTGGAATACGGTTTTGAAGTCTCGAGTTCAGCATTTTGGCTGTCTCCATTTTGTTTTTTTTGCAACCAGAAGTGACACTAGAGGGTGGAGCTAAGTACAACCAAATGCTGAACAAGACATTTTTAGGCGACAAAAATGTTACAATTAACTTTCATGAACTGAAAACACACTGTGAAATGGTTAAAGTTCTAATACAGACATTTGCCAACATGAATATCCCACTGTACTGAAGACTTGAAACTTGTATATTCGTATATATTACTCTAAATGGGACTATAATGTACTAAATTAACATCATGCTGTATTGAAGAAGATTTTAAACTAGTGATTGAGACCATAAACTCATGTTTACAATGTTCACTGAGGTAATAAATCAAGTGAGAAGTAGGCTCATTTTCTCATAGACTTCTATACAATCAGACTTCTTTTTGCAACCAGAGGAGTCGCCCCCTGCTGGCTATTAGAAAGAATGCAAGTTTAAGGCACTTCTGCATTAGCTTCATTTTTCAGACCCAGAGATAGCTGTCTCCTTTTTACCAAGAAATAAAGGATATACCCGCTGTCAATTAAATCAGAGCTCGCTGGAATCTGTTCATAAACACTTGATATTGTGTTTCTTTCTTTTGTGACTGAGGCTCTTATGAAAGAAAGAAAATTGTCTGACTTGATACAGCAACACATACTGTAGATTTCAGGGTCACAAAAGAAGACTCAGTATGATATAAATAGATAAAATAAAAAAACAAAGAAAAGTGTAAGACCCAGTTACAGTAACAATACAGTGGAAAGAAAAGAAAAATTAACTCCATGAATGAAATCTAAACAGCTACTTGATCAAATGGAGTGATCAAATTTCCCAGAAGTACCTTATTGCGTTGTTACATATTGAATGAAGGGGTGGAAATAGTGGCCATAGTGGCCATACCCAGCATGCAATGCTTGATTGCAGTCTCAGTGAAAAACAAGGGTGGGCCATTTCCATTCTTGAGACCAATTGAAGGAAATTTGAGTTGATTCTGGCCCAGCAGGTGTTTGTGTGCTCCAAAAACAGTAATTTTAGATGTGTTTTATATCATTTCTGAACTGATAAGCCGATTTTAAACTTAGAAGATTGTGTTTCCAAATGTTATTTCTCAATAGTATAAGCCTTAAAACACGGAGGATTATTTGCAGCTGAAATGAAATTACATCAGTCAAACAAGGTTTTATGGTTGCTCTTTCTGTCTGACACTTTAACACTTACTTAATACTTACTTAATATAATATCGTATATACTTTATATTTGACTTGTTATACATATTGTAATTTGTTCTTCACATTGTTAGTTAGTTACTCTGTACATATGGAACCTACTGCATATCTTTATCTGGAAGAAGGATCCCTCAACTGTTGCTCTTCCTTCCTGAGGTTTCTCGTATTCCTATACTATTTACGTTTGTGTGCGTGTGTGTGTGTGTGTGTGTGTGTGTTTGTGTGTGTGTGTGTTTTTTCTAAATCGAGGATCCAATAATAAAGGGCGTTGCATGCTGTATGGATTTTAAAGTGCTGTGACACAACCTGTTTCTACTCCCAGATATTTCCATAAACATGCTGACATGTGTACTGCACCAATTCTTTCTCTTAGAAATTGAATGAAGCGCTTCATAAATGTACCACACTGGAGTTGCAGGAGGGGGCAGTTTGTGTGGACGGCGGGTATACAAAGCACACAAAAGTTCAGGGTTTGCATCCAGACTCCTGTCCGTGGTTAGGTTTAGGCAACCAAAGCGATTTGGTCACTGCTGACTTTTTCTGTATCAAACCAGACCAAGTGCTGCCAGCACCTAAACATTACCATAAAAAAGTTGGCTGTACTCACTATGAATGGATATTGTATTGTAAAATTGGCTATTTTGGTGGAAAACAAATTCAATCTGTTGTCGGTGAACATTTTACTGATACGTTCAGTATCATCATTTTTGCGATTTGTCAGTAATTAATTAACAACATTTCCTCATTATGTTAATACAAAATGTAATCAGGGCGACATTAGGCCTACGCTTCTTTCAATAAATAATTGCTGTTGCAAACTAGTTGTATGTAAACATAATTTCTAGGAGGCAGAATAGACAGTACATAGCATACCTTCACAGGCAGACACATATATACTAATAATATATGTAGTTCTCGCATTAACATATATGACATTCATAGCAGTTGAGCAGTTGTAATCTAATAAAAACTATTTGTTGTTCCATTAAACATGTATCAGTGTAATTGTTTAGTTTTCTGTACTGCACAGTGTCTGTTTAAAGGGAAAGTTTTAATATAATTAAAAAATTAATATAATTAAATTTATCCGGAGGACTGTGGATGACGTGAAATGACGCATTCCCCATAATCCGGCGAGCCCTCTCCAGCAGATGAACGGGGAGTTTGTAACACGGAGGGAAGCCGGCATCATGTACCTCCCATACTGCAACGATACAAAGCCGGTTGAAAATCGACAAAGTTTCCCTTTAAGCTTCTACGTCAGCTTTTGTGTTGTGTCACATTGCATAATAAATGTGGTTCTTTGTTAAACACCCCAAATTATTAACATTCTTTGGTGCGTATTCATTTTGCAGCATCTTTGTATTTCAAACTAAAAGCTGTAGACATAAAGCGTCATTGCGATGCTGCACAGTTGACTCTGTCTAGTCTGAGAGCACTGGATGTTTTATTCGAGAACCTCACGAGTGTCAGAGTAAACACATGGGCACAAATGTTTCCTGCTGAAGCACAGATTCGACAGTTTTCAAGACTCTTTTTCCACGCAAACCTTTTAGATCATTCCACAAAAGATGGTTTATCTTTCATACAATCATTTATCATCATGTATTCTTCCAGTGAAAAATTCTGTTTCTGTCTCTCACACACTGACAAATTTACAAAGCTTCCCCGCAGTTTGGTTGACTCCTGTGTGGGAGATGGATGTGACGGAGGCTCCCTGATGTTTTGGTCGTGACATATTTGGAGCGCAAGAGATTGGTGAACTCTGAATTTATACATTTTAACAGCCTGACAGTGACTCAGCTGTTAAGGTTACAGAGTCAAAAGGAGCGATTACATTGTTCATTTTAAACTTGATTTAAAAAAAAAAAAAAAAAAAAAAAGATTTTTATTCGTGGCGTTGAGTTACAGGTAGTTTGGGGGTTTTGCATTGTTGATAAATTTCAAGAACATACTTCTCCTCATAATATACCCAGCATAGGGCTGTTAATCGATTCAAATATGGCCATGCCAGTTTTTCCCTGCCAAAATTTAGCACAAGATTAGAGCGTTATTTAGGCTCCTTCGCGACAAGCTAGTCTGACATGGTTGGTACCAATGGATTCCTTAGGTTTTTCTAGTTTCATATGATGCCAGTATCTTCACTTGACTCACTCTAATAATATTAATAATAATAAATTCAACTTATATAGCGCTTTTCCAGGACTCAAAGATGCTTCTAGCTTTAAAAATGAGCCTGCTACACCCTAAAAATTGCAAGTTGCGTTAATGCGTTAAAAAAATAAGTGGCGTTAACCGTTAAAGGGACTGTTTGTAACTTTTTAAGCTTAGAAATGTACCGGGTTGGGACACATGCGCGTTCGCGTCTGCGCGTTCGCGTGTGGCTGCTGTCTCTGCTCCTCTGCCTGCTCGCCTTCACCCAGACAGAGCGCGCGTTCTCGCTCAGCTCACTCCACGCTGCAGAAGAGTTAATTTAGCTCTGAGAATATCTAGTGAATGTACAGTGGACGTTTGTGCAGAAATAAATGCTGCAGCTCCTACAGACCAACAGAGGTTTTCCATGTCCTGTGAAGTGACGGGGCTCCGCAGAGAGACACGTTATCGTCTCGTTACCGACCGGGTGCCAGTGTCTCCCTGCCTAGCCAACACTAGGATCAGATCTAAATCATGTTCATGGAGAGACCTTCGTCTGGTCAGCTAACATTACTACCATGCAGCTGAAATATAGAGTGATATTGTGGTTTTAGCTGACGTGTGTCGCCTCACTGTGTTGAGCGATGCTCGTTCATGTCTATGTAGAGCGAGCAAGCGCGAGCCTGACACTGACTTTCGTTGATTTCACGGCCACAGGTGTCGCTGTTAACAAGCATTTCTGAAAGTTACAAATAGTCCCTTTAAGTTAACGTCACTAACCGTTAAGTGTATACCCTCAAAAATACAGTATCTAAAAAAAAAATCCCAAGTAAGACAGGTAACTTAAAACACTTTAAGGGTGGAGGGTGGGCGCTGTGCTTCAGCAATGACGCCAGTGGTAGGGACGGCGTTATCAGATGTAACCGCTGAATGGGAGCAGTGCAGAGCGGCGGCCGTGAGAAGCCAGTTGAGCATGCACCTATGACAACAAAGCACAGAGAAGCTCGGACAACACACACAGAAGGAGAGCGACTTCATTCTCTGCTCAGGTAGACATTACTCCTCTATATCTTTCCACTGCAAATAGCTGTTTACTGCAATATTAATGCTCTGGATATTGTATAGAGCACCTGTGCTGTATGTGCTGTATCTGTAAAGATTTGACCTCAAATGTGTTTGAACTTAGTCCTTCAATAGGCCTATCTGATTGTGACCACTTAAGTCTGGTCAAGTCAAGGTATGATTGAGGTTACACAACACTAACTACCATATATTTAAACAAGTAACAATTGATTGATTTTTTACCTCTTGGGAGCAGCAGAACAAGCTATATACACAACAGTGACAAGTTATCACCTTGTTATCACCTTATAAAGTCGTTAAGGCAAAGATGTTAGCAAATGGTTTTCCCATCCAGCAGAGACACAGCAACATTATTTGGAGTTTTATTTAAGATAAGATAAGGGGATAGTGCAAAAAACAAGAAGCATCAGTAAAAACAAAAAGCAAGATACAAAAAATATAAACAAAACAAAAGTGAAACAAAATATGAACAATTTAAATAGATGCAAATATAAAAATAGGAACAATATAAACAGTATTGACTATTAACAAAATTGCACAAGTGGATTTGTCAGTGCCATCTACAGTACTGTCAAACCAACAGGCTCTCTGCTGCCGTATGCATCATGGATGTATTAAGAGAACTGGATACAGCGTTGGAGGCAGGGCCCCGTTCATTCCTACAGTATGAACGGGTGCTCAGTGGAGCATGAAGCCAAAATGGCTCGACTTCTGAGTGGAAAAGTACCCGGATCTTCCAGCGATCTTCCGCATCCATTGGGCCCATGGAGCAGGCGCAGTAGCGTCCGCTCAGTCACATGTCACGGGGTCACAGCCGTCACGATGTTGTCACGGCTTGCTAACTCCGCCTCCCAGCCCTCGCTCCAGCCTCAGTCTGGGTCTCCTTAACATGAAGGGGAATAACTCTGCATTAAGCTATTAGTGCATTTTACAACTTTCAGGACCTAATGATTAAATAGGGGCTATTCAGGTGTTCATACTGGGAAGTTGATTCACCTCAAAAAAAAATATCTGCTTAGTTACAGACGTCTCTTTCCCAATGTAAATCTATGGGAAAAAGTCTCTTTGGGCCCAATGGCATCACGTGACGGACAAGGAAGTTGCAGTATTGCCATTTGGCCGCTACGAAAATTGGCGTCAACGACCGGCGCTCTTCCTGGTGGCTTGGTATGCATGAAGAGTGACACGTTTCTTGTGCCTTTGCTCTGCAGTCTGAAAGCTGAGTGTCATCACACAGAAATATAAGCTTTTTGTTTGCACACTCAGGCACTCGGGTAATTATCCAAGATGTCTAGTCAATTCAGAGAGTACATTTCTTCTCAACATCATATGTTTGATCATATATTTGTCTACGGTAATGGAATTACACCTGCTGGGAGAGAAGCTCTACAAAAGGATTAGAGTGGAGTTTTCTAGAAGAATGAATGAGGGTTTACTTTAGAAGTTTCACCAAAGTAGAAAGTATGTATTTTAGGTGATTTCTCTGCTCCGTTAACCCCCTTTCCATACCATAAAACCACTGAAAAGTCAAAGTTTGAGTTTGTTTTCGTCATTGCATTGTTTCCATTTGTTTTTCCAGCATATTGGATCAAACATAACCTACACCTTCTGGAAACAAGTTTTGTTTCCAGTAGCTGTTGGTTCCGGATGACAGCTCTCAGTAAATATATAAATAAACAAACAAACCTAGAATCCAGAGTGCAGTTTGAAAAACGTACAGGCCAAGTTGGAGGTGGCTGATGCCTGTCACCTGTACTTCAAATACAGTCGATCCCGGGATATTACTATTACTATTACTTATGGCAAAAATCATAATCACGATTACTTTGGTCAATATTGAGATCACGATTATTTAACATGATTACTCATTAGCTTTGGAAACATGGATTTAGAAAGAGCCTACATTTTAAAGTTAAATGCATCAATCTGGTGCACTTTGTAAGCAAAATGAAGAGGCTACATTTATAAAGAACCGTGTGGTAATTTGGAAATTAAAGTAATTATCCACAATTAAAACCCCGTTCTTTATTCATTTCTGGATCCTTGCAAGTCACTGCATTTCCTACAACAATGTCCTGTAAATATTTCAGAATAAAAGCCTTGTGTTGACAAATGAAGGAATTCTATCCACAGAAAAAAACACTTGAGGGCTTTTATTTTTTAAATGAAGGCAGGAAGTGTTGATATAAAAATAAATCTTTTGTTTTTCTCATGTCTGTGACATATTGTGATGTCAGTATATAGTCAAACGTGTTGCTGTGAACCGCGCGTGGCTCACAGCAAGACCTCAAATCTCTAGAAGAGACGCAGATGATACGTAGCCGAGCTGCCGCGCTGCTCACATGGGCGGTGTGGCTGCTCTAACCTGTTAACATGGACGCCATAATAAAAAGCAACAAGTTCCGCAGTCGCAGGGCGCTGCTGACGTTCCCTGTGTGGCCCAGGCTTGCGACCTTTTCACAGCAGATATGTTGACTTGTCTTTGATGGAAAGCACAGGTGTAACTAATAATGTTAACGATGCACGAAACCACGACCCTGAAACTAGACACCTACATTGAATGAGGCCATTATTAATGTTATTAATTACACCTGCTGTGCTTTTCCAGCTAAATGTCAAAATGTCTGCTGTGGAAAAGGTCTATTATATATTGCCTACTAATGTTCCCAAAAGGAGACAAAGAAACCAAACTTAGCCAAACTCACAGTGTAGTTCTTTCCACCATACACTGATATCAGTGAACGGTGGTCAGCTGAAAGATCGCCACACTTGTTTACCAGGTGAATATTCACTGTATTTATTCTCGGAATGCCAAGAAAACATGACTAAATTTATACTATGTTGCAGTCGCCAAAGGAGGAGGATGGGATGGTCCTACCATGCCTGAGGGATTGCTATGTAGCACAGAGCGTTGATTCTTTGATGTAACCCTGAATATGAGGCCAACTGGAAAAACACTGAATTATCAATATTGAGCAGACCTGTACAATCTTTGTTGGGCTGCCCATCTATTATTTAAAAACATGCTCGATATCCAGAATCAATGGATTTGTTTTTCCTTAGGTACATGGTTAGACTTTGTGAAGAAGGTGAGATCCAGAAAGAGATCAAATTATTTAGGTTGCCACCATGTGATCCAAATTTTAAACCAGCATACCAAGATTTCAGATTCAGACAATGGATATGGCACAGCATTACATTGTATTCTTCCTTAGTAAAGTATGGGGAACTAGTGTGGCACTTGGAGAGCGCAGACCACTGCCCCCACTCCGTTCAGCTTGCGCCATCATCCACGTGTATTTTTGTTTATGTTGAGATCAGCTGCACGCAGCAGAGCATCATGAAACACTTCATTCAAACTGGACAGAAACAAAATAAAACTCACCTAAACCGTCATCGTTACTCTTTCAAACAATCACCAAGTGTGCTTTGGTCGAACTCAACTGTAATTTCACCGAGTTTAATGTAAAAAAACGCTACAGTTGTTCAGTATAACTGAGTGATGTCATGTTTATTGTGTTATAAAATGGAAAAAAAAAAATTATATAAAAGAACAACAACAGTAAAAGTTCTTTTGTTAAGCAAATTAGTTACCAGCATAAATGTTTCAGTGGTTGTGATACAGAACACACTGGGATGTATTGTGTAATATAAAGACAGGCCCCTATACGACTGACAACACAAGGTAAATAATTGGTGGTGTGTTCCTTTAAGGGTGGATAATTGGAAAGGCGATGGCCTGGAACATGAAAATGGAAAATCAGCCAGAGGCATTTTGGGATTTTTGAAAATCTTAAAATTAATATGTTTTTCTTTACTAGAATTAATTCAGCACAGATAGAAGTAATTGCCGTAGCATTTGCATACTGTGCCAGGTTTTTATATGTCTGCAAATGGATTTGGATTTAAGATATTTAAGTTTCTTAATCTCTTCGCTGGTTTGATCCTCCTAAATAAAGTATAATACAGTAGTTTATATGGATGTGGAAATGGATCTATAATGTCAAACAAGGGTATGAATAAAAGGCGTTTTACATTGCAGGTGTAGAGTCATGGAGGAGTTAATCCCTTTTGTTTAAGAAAATAGCGATTTGCGGCTCACACCGTGACTTGTGTGAAAACCACGATGCATAAAACAAACATTTGTCACCAGATAACACTATGCTGTATACATCAGCAGGGTGCTCCCCCATTAGTCTGCGGAGTAACGGCCACCACAGGGAATTGTTTCTTCACCCCCTAATGTGTAACATCATTCTTTAAATTTAAATATCCTATTACAATTCAATAGATGGAGAGAAAAGGGATGAGCATCTGAAGGAAAGGTACTGGACCTGCCTGGGCATACTAAACAGATTATACATATGCGTAGGGGCCAGCACTGCTCTGTGAATAGAGAGCTATGGATTTGCCCAGACTCTGTCTCTGGCATTTTAATCCAGTGTGAAGATTAAAGCAGTAATCCACCTTCATTTCAAATAAATCGACCCATACTGTACATCAGGTCCTCATCATTGCAGGTGTGGTCTTAAAATCATTTTGAGGGTTTTAATAAATATTGTATAGATACATTTCTATTGAAGGACAAATGCAATGTACAGCACCCTCTCTATTTCCAGGCAACGAAATTGTTAATATCATTTTAGTGAGGGAGAAGTGGGTTTTCATGTTATGTTTATGCATGCAATGCACCCTCATACAATGGTACATATGAAAAGTTATTCCTAATTTTTCATACATTCTCCTATGAATGTCCAGCAACGTGTCAATTTCAGCAAGTTACATGCAAACAGTCTTTTCAAAATAAACTTCGGACTTCACAGGAAACAACTTGGTTAGGTTTAGGAAAAGATCGTGCTTTGGGTTAAAATAGCTTACATCGTTTGTATGTTAGTTAAAGCTGAAGTAGGCGATATTGGAGCAAATATGATTAAAAAAAGTTATTTTTACATAACCTGAAAAAAATAATGTGCCTCTGTGTCCTCCATTGCTCCTAATGGCATCTGCAAGATTTCACAGACTGGAGAAAAACAAGCAGTAAGAGCGGATCTGAGGTCGGCTGTCCAGCTGCCGTCTATGAGAGCCGGCTGTCAATCACTCGCAAACTCCAACCAAGCGGTCAAACTAGACAACGCTGATCAAATATGAATCAATATAATGTTACGTTAATGCCTATTTCTCACCTCAAATGTTTTCAGAATCATCTTGTAGTATACGGTTTAGCTGTAAAATGAGAAAGTTTTTGTAAAATCTGTTGAAGGAACGCCAAGTTCTGGTCATATGACCGGAGCACAGCCAATAGGAACGCTCTCTCAAAAAAATGATCTGTGATTGGTCAAAGTCTCTCGTCACGGGCTACATTTTCTAAAGCCTGAAAACAGAGCCATGAGGAGGAGCAGAAGTCTAGTTGTCTCTTAGATCACTTGAATTATAATATGCTGGAAGGTTTTAATGGAATTTTTGCCCAGTGATAACAAAAATATACTGCCTACTGCCACTTTAAGTGACAAATAAATATAAATCTGTTGATTTCTGATTTCACGAAGGACACGAACAGTGTTTTTTTTCACCCACCCATCCAACCCGACCTCCTTTCTACGCAGTTGTAGGAGCCATGAACGATTTCAGACAGGAGTAACGTTTGTAGTATATTTTCTGCTATTGGTATTCGTTAATGTTTTGGATATTGTAATTTATTACTATGTAATTGCGATGATTTGGGAGATTTGGGTGACATGGATATAGGCAGCACTTATAGTTAATATAATCAGCTGTTCACCTGGGTGCCAGAGTGTATTTTTTGTTGACTGCTATTTTCTTTTGATTGCTGTTAATTATCCTGATCATCATGCATGTTATGATAAGTTGATCATTTTCATTTAATAAGATTTTGTTCAAACTAATTTTTGAATCTCAGTATATCATTTTGGTAACGCATCAGACAAGCAAGCCAAGCCCAACCTCAGCCTCTCAGCGGCTTTTAGTTTGTTTCCTGAAGTCACTACAGCAGTGTTTGTCGCTCTTTATACTTCACAATAATGTGGATTAAATACACATTGATTTTGTGGGGTATATACCAATTACAGTCCCTTACTTTTCATAGTTATAGCTATGAACAATGTATGAGAACAGCCTGGTTTATGATCAGAGAGGTCGTCTTGACATGCTTTTGACAAGTTTAATCAGAGATCTCTTGTGCTAATGATCTATAAAGGCTAAGCATGTCTATTTAAGTCATAGTTTTACTAGTGGTATTGTTGTGGCCAAGTTCAGTATCAACCCTAAATTCCCAGCTGCAGCTGCACAGAGCAGTATGACACCAAATGTTTTAGAGTGAAGAGTTTTGGATCTTTGAGCTCCAATGTTTAGTCCCCGAGGGCAAAACATAGACCTGTCTTTTAGCTGTTGCTTCGAATGTTTCTAACTGCTAGAAATCTTGTGACACAGATAGCTACTGAACTCAATGTTGTGACATTGTATTGTGTGCTGTGTTACTGGTGCTGTCTTGATGTACTTTTTCTGTTTCTGCTCGTGCTGGCCAAGTGTCCTCCACTCCCTTCAGGAGGCATCAAACAAGAGTAAATCCTGGATAAAGATCGTGGTCATGGTTGAAGGAGACAAATGTTGACTGTCAACTGTCAAAACTCAAAAATGTGTTTCGCTTATTGTTTCTTCATTTGATGCTTGAGCTTCACTTTGCAGAATGATGTATGTGCAGAGTTTGGAGGCTGCTGAGTAAAGTAAAGTTAAAGTTTCTCTGTGCTCACCTTAAATCTGACTTTAAGACATCACAACTAGTTTGGAAGCCAATCGTGATGAAAGTTGAAACCTCCAGAGCATATACCTACACTTCTGTGAAGTAGGAAACATCTTGTGTCCAGCACTTGAAATGAACATATTCATAGATTTAGAATTTTTCAATGAAGGAAAGGAAATGAATGTAATTTTAAGAATTTTGAACCAGTACTTTTATATGTCTTAAAATCTTCAATATAGGAATTACTTTAATATTGTAGCACACAATTTAGGTCCAATGCCAACATTCAGGGCCAATGCAGGAAGCATTGCCCTTTGTGTAGCGAAGCAGAAATAAGGGTGTTGAGTTCGGGTTGGTGGATGGACATGTTGTGTGTCAGACTAATCTTTCCCTCATCTTTTCCTGGTGTGCCTAGCCCTATTTGTGACCTCAACGCTCTGTATGTTAAATGTTGCAATGCTTTCGTTTAAAAGCTTCAGGGCACAGCCTGTGGAAATATTTAAACGTCGGTTTCACCCCAGGCAAAGATGGGACTTATCCTGGGTCGACAATTAACGCCTGTGGAATCACAAAAATACCTTTGAAATTTTAAATCGCTGCCCAACAACAGCAAAAGAATTAACATAATGTGGAATAACGTACGATGCACCAAGGTCACAAATAGGACTAAGCAAACACTTTGTTTCTCGTCTTTGTACTAAAGTAGGATAAACATGTCCTGGACTTACCTTAGCACTACACTGTTGGATAACTGAACGGAAACTCTGGATAACTGTTAGAGTTCCTGTTCCTTGGTAACCAAATGGTTATAGAACATACCACATAACCGCAACGTCCGCGATTCGATTCCAGTCGTGTTGCACGTCATACCTCTCACTCCCCCCATTTCCAGTCTCCCTCTACTGTCATCTGTCCCATAAAGATGAAAATGCTAAAGAAATATATAAAAACACACAACATACACCCTCAAGGTACCCTCTATTGGTCGACAAAAGACAACCCCAACTATAGTTTTGTTATCCAAAATGAACAGCCCAGTTCTCTTCCAACATGCTCGCCGTGGTGATGATGGTACCGCCTGTAGGATATCAGCCAGAAAATGTGATACTGTATTGATCAGTGTCGGGGAATTCTCTTTTCATTTGTCCCTCTCACAGTGAGGTTACTGCTCGAGGTCAGCCAGAGAACAATATGCTTGGAGGGAGTCTTGATCTCACTGAAATGCGCTTCAGCCAGGGCTGACTGAGGCTGCAACATCCATCTATCTATCCATCCATCCATCCATCCATCCATCAATTTTGGAGTTTGCCATGCACATGCAAATGTGAAAAGGAAATAAGGTATTATTTTCTTCACTCGCTGTCAGAAAGGACACTATGGGGTAAATCTTTCCTCTGTGATAGCCTCAGGCAGTCAGGATCTCACTGCTATCAGCATGCTCCATCTTCATAATCCTGCCTTATTCAAATGGTGACTGTTTGCCAAATGTTGCTATGTTTTATTAAATCCTCATGTCTTTGGATCCACTTGGCTGGATCACGGAACTGGATGAGACACCGCCACGAAAAACACAATCACATTTTTAGACATGTATTGAAATTAGACTCGAACCAATTTCAGCTAATCTCATTTTTGGATTTTTCAGAATGTAAGCTTTAATGCATCTGAATATATTGTGAATACTCAAAGTGTTTGGGAAGAATTATGAAAAAGCGCCCTTGCTAAAATATTCATGCGTAAATGATTCTGGAAAGGAAAGCATCAGTGCTTAAGTGCTGCATTAAATATTCATTTAATAATGATCATCAACACATAGGGATAATTTGCATTGTTTCATGGCCTCCTTATACAAAATAACCAAGTGTAGTTGCGAATATATTGTCGACACTATATAGATCGTTGCCCTTATCATTACTTTTGAGAGTAGCGAAACATTGTGCATAAAATAAGCTGGCTTTTCTATTCAAGTTAATGACTTGTTATCAGCAGGACAATGACGATGATACATTTCATCCATGCTTCGGTATTTTATTATATGCTTCCTATGAATCTATTCAGTCTTAATCCAATAAATCACGATACAAGGCCAGTGGTGGGCAACATTGAACTGGCTAACAAATCAGACTGGAGCTTTAGAATTTAGGTCACACTTAATTTTTCAGTTGATACGGAAAATACATTACAGTATATTGAAAAAAATATATACCCTCTACAATTTATGAGTGCATGGCTTGGATCACTTTTTCCCAAGACATAAGTGGACATCTTTTTTTCTGCTCTGCTCTGTGTGCCATCTTCAGCTCAGAGGAGAGCCAACAGTCAGGAAAAGCCAAGACGGCAAAGTTTTCAAGAGGATTACAGGCAGACTTTGTCAAACAACCCAGGACAAGGAAATCACTTTCACTAATCCCACTCTCTGATGTCCGCCCCACAAAATGTCCCTTTCATCAGCAATAATTGAACATTGAGCAGACTACCATTGTGCTGGAGTCATTTCCTATGCCCTTAGCCTTTTGACTTTCAAAGTATCTTGTCTCTCTGTGCCGTCTCAGATTTAGAGAATGTTCCGTCATTGCTCTGATACTGTATGTTGAGTGATTCCCTTACAGTGCCGCAGGATATAGCTTACAATTTTCAGCCCACATCTAAATTAGAATTTCAACTTAAACTATAAGACTTCCTTAAATTCCTTACTTAGCCCTGCCCCTTAGTGACTGTTGCTACACCTGTCAAACTTTTTGTTCTGCAAGGGTTGGAAATGAACTTTTTTTGTCCACCTGCCACTGTGGTTGGTGGATTTAAAAATTCACCAGCCACTCAATAGATTACCATTGTTTTTCTGGCTGGTGAGTGAAGCAAATCTAGCAGCCACTTGCATATTTTACCAGCATTTGGCTGGTGGCTGGTGCTAATTTACAACCCTTTGCACAGCACCTAAAGAAGTTTACATTGATAATGGTTTACATCTCGCAAATCTGGGGAAACATTTTTTATGACGGCCCATTGGAAAGCTCACCGCTGCGAAAATACACACCCTCCATGCAACAAACAGAAGCACATGGCTAATTATTATACAGAAGGACATCATCTGACCTTCCTGTCTTGTTGCCTTGAATGCCTTCCTTGGTTGGGTTGGTTAGCTTTAAGAATGAGGAGGTGAGATTATTTGGGTTTAGAGTAAGAATATCAGGGTAAGCCAACCAGAGGCAGAGCAGGGCGGGTCATGCCTTCGCCATAGTATAAAAAAGTATCACGACCGGGAAGGTTCGATGACTCATTTTGCATAATAATTAGCCATTTGCTTCTGGGCTGTTCAGACTATTGGGTTTTCGAAATAATGGGCCGTCAGAACAATGGGATGGCACCCTGAAATCTACGGTAATTTTTCTAAAACAGTGGGTTTTGTATTTCAGACAGAAGAAGACAAATACAAGTGTCTTATTTCTAGCCCCTAACCGCCGATTTCGCGGTCTAAAATGATGACTATCACTAGCAGATTTAATTAAATGTAGTGAGCAAGGTAATTAATAAAACTTTAGCTCCATGAGTTGATTGAAAATGCTGTCTCTGGCTGACTGAATTTCCAGCTGAGTTGTCTTGAAATTTGAATCTTGCAATAGTCATGTAATTCATGGCAACATACATGATGTCATGCCAAAAGTCTGAGACTGAGGTTAAAGCTCATGTCCCAGCTGATGATCCAGGAAGAAGACATGGAAATAATGTCCACTTGTACTGCAGCGTAGAGCTAGTTAGTCCTAGTCCTAAAAATCACATAATTTCCTTCATACATAACCCTGTTTAGCTGCTTAACTTACGCTAGGTTGCTGGAGTGTATCTTTCTCAAGCAAAAGAGCAGGAAAGAGCTGCTAACATTAGCCTAAACTGATGATGTGCTACTCGCTGTTTTTAATGTGACCCATGTAAACCCACAAACTAATGTAGTTAGTTAATGATGTGCTCCTTGGCTTTGGAAGTAACGGTCAGTTACTACTGTAAGCATTTAGCCAGTTAGCTGCTAACGATTGCAGCTCATCGACTGTATATAAAGATGGACGACATGACAGCTCCCCAAAAGGTTTTGCCCCCTGGTGGCTGGCTGCAGTGTGGGTCATAAATCCCGCCCTCTCCATGTTAGCGGATGGGACATGGTCAAAACTAAAAAAGTACAAGTACATATACAATAAAATGTTCCCAAAGATGGTGTCTGTCATTTTAGGTAGTTCTTATCACGCTGATTTATGTTCAAGTGTTCATTTTTCTGATGAATTTGGTTTTACTTAGTTATTTGAGGCTATAAAAAGGGGGTGAGATGTCACGATTGACAGCTGCAAGTCTCTCTTGTGGACAAGCTGCGGCCGCGCTCGGCTCATGATTGGTTCGGGTGAGTGACCTCGATTCCACGGCCCCAACACTCAATCACTACTGCGCAGACTCTGGCTCCAAATGATGTAAAAATCTCAAGATGGCAGCTCCCGTGTCCGGGATACTTTGGCTTCACTTCTTTACAGTGGGAGGAAGTGGCGATGTGTCGTCCATGCAGTCTATGCAGCTTATGTTAGAGCAAACACACAGTTCCTTACACTTTTACTGGTGTGTTTTTGATTTCTTCCAACAGCCCTGTACATTGTTGAGAAATCCAAAGCTTGACAGACCTGCCCCTGCCTAGTTACGGTTGCTAAACTATGATTGGACAATCGCAGTTTGGGAAAAAAGGTTTACGGACTGGTCAGTCCTCATCGTCTGTGTAAAATTCAGCAAGGTAGTTCAGTTTAACCCAGTGTATCTCAATTCAGCAGCGCCTGCATGTGAACCACAATTTCAAAGTGCTCTATCCCAAACTGAGTTAGTGAAATGTCAAAGTGGGCTTTGGGTATTGCTCATGCATTTACAAGGAAGGACAGGGTGTTAAAGTTTATACATTTGGGCTTGTTGTTTTGTCTTGTTCCCCGGCAGCAGGGAGTTCTCAGGCGCTGCCATCTTCACACGTGGTTTAGCCTGGGGCATTTTAAACCCCCTCCACGACACACACACGCACACACACACACACACACACTCACTTCTCTCCTCCTGTCTCTCTTTTTCTGTGTCTGTCACTCTCTCTCTCTCTTTGTCTGTCTCTCCTTCTCGCTCTCTCTCACCTTCTTTCTTCCCCTGTTCAGTGTTCAGTTAGTGAGTCCCTCAAGTCTATACCGGACCACTTCCTTTGACACACACAGCAAAAGCCTGTCTGTCAGCGCCTGCACTGACAGGATGAGGCCAAGCTTCCCCAAAAGTTGTGTGGGTGTACGTGAGTATATGTAAGACAGAGCTGTGTGAATACAGTACTTCTTTGCACGCTTTTGCATGAATGTGATGTCACATAAGCAAGGATGAAATCTTGTGTCACATTTGATTTTACAGGGTTTTATCGACTTCAACTGAAGTCATTCAGTCTCGTTTGGAGTCCATCATGGGTTTTTGTCACTTTATAAGAGCTGGACATTGATTGTTTCCACCTTATTTAATCGTATAAGTCACTAAGAAGATTGGCTGTTTTGTTTTTTATTTTTGATATCCTCTCCGTGAATCTTAAAAGTCCTCAACGACTGATTCATAGTTTGATGAATGGACATGATGGCAGGACGGCTACTGTAAAAGAAGCTGCTAAAAAAACCCATTTTGAGCCATAGACTATATATAAGAAGTGGTAGTCACCGTGATGTCACCCATTGGTTTGTGGACTGCTGTTTTGAAGCCTCGAGTTCGGCATTTTGGCCGTAACCATCTTAGTTTTTGGCCGTCGTCATCTTGTTTTTTTTGCAACCAGAAGGGACACGAGATGGTAAAGCAGTACAACCGAACGCTGAATGAGACATTTTAAGGCAACCAACATGTGAAAATTAACTTTCATAAAATTAAAACACACTGCGAAAGGGCTAAAGTTGTAAGATGAAAACACGGACAACTCCAGATCGGTCAACGCCGTGTTAATGACTTGTCAATCACAAAGTAGCCACGCCCTAAAGCATATCCTGCTTTATGGTCTATTTGACTCTAAATAGGACCATAATTTACTAAATGAACATCATGCTGTATTGAAGAAGACTTGAAACTAGTGATTGAGACCATAAACTCATGTTTACAATGTTTACTGAGGTAATAAATCAAGTGAGAAGTAGGCTCATTTTCTCATAGACTTCTATACAATCAGACTTCTTTTTGCAACCAGAGGAGTCGCCCCCTGCTGGCTGTTAGAAAGAATGCAAGTTTAAGGCACTTCAGCATTAGCTTCATTTTTCAGACCCAGAAGTAGCTGTCTCCTTTTTACCAAGAAATAAAGGATATACCAGTAGTCAATTAAATCAGAGCTCGTTGGAATCTGTTCATAAACACTTGATATTGTGTTTCTTTCTTTTGTGACTGAGGCTCTTATGAAAGAAAGAAAATTGGCTGACTTGATACAGCAACACATACTGTAGATTTTAGGGTCACAAGAGAAGACGCAGCATGATATAAATAAATAAAATAAAAAAACAAAGAAAAGTGTAAGACCCAGTTAAAGTAACAATACAATGGTAGGAAAAGAAAAATTAACTCCACGAATTAAATCTTAACAGCTACTTGATCAAATGGAGTGATCAAATTTCCCAGAAGTACCTTATTGCGTTGTTAAATATTGAATGAAGGGGTGGAAATAGTGGCCATAGTGGCCATACCCAGCATGCAATGCTTGTGTGCAGTCTCAGTGAAAAACAAGGGTGGGCCAGTTCCATTCTTGAGACCAATTTAAGGAAATTTGAGTTGATTCTGGCCCAGCAGGTGTTTGTGTGCTCCAAAAACAGTAATTTTAGATGTGTTTTATATAATTTGTGAACTGATAAGTCGATTTTAAACTTAGAAGATTATGTTTCCAAATGTTATTTCTCAATAGTACATCATGTTTTTATCACAAATATGTCTGGTTTCCCTCTTTGTCTGTAATGTGCTCCTAATTAAAGAACATCGTTGCGGTTAGGTAGGATGTACACAAATTTGCATGCAGCAGCACTGTACTGTATGTGAATGCCAGCATTGTTATGTGATACACAGCAGTTTACAATATGAGTAACATATAAACATGTACAAACGGCAGTATTCACTCAGCAAATTCATTCAAATGTGGTAATCAAAGACAGAATTATGCAGATTAATTAATTCTTTATCAAAGTCAAAATGGATTAAAGCAGTTGACATCAGTTTCTGCCAGGAGTGGGTATTTTTAAAAGCAACTGAGATCGTTTCTTTTAAAACAGCAATTGGATTTACTATCCTCTCGCTTTGACAATGTACGACGCACCGTGAGATAATATATTGGAAGGACAGAGAGGATTAACAAATGAGTCACAAGGTGATTGTCTACTACCTTTGCACCTTCACGAGAAAATGCTTGAGAAAAAGAGACGCGCCTGGACAAATTGCTTGGTCGACTTTGCTATTCTCTTCAAGGGCATTACGCCATCCTTACCTCTTTGTCTCTGCAGGCTTGACTGGTGCGATGGAACAAAAACGTTGACACCTTGTTTCAACAAATGAGAAATGACAAATGCATAAATCATTCAGGCTCTGCCGCGTAGAGATTTCAATTTGACACAGTCTCAGGATGTTTGATGCTCCACTGATGAAAACTTCCACGGAAGCCCACGGAAGGCTCATGCCAACGCCGATGTGCTAAAATGGTCAGTGTTGTCGTTCACGCCTTTGAATTTGTATCATCATAAGACCCATGATGGTGTGAGATGCCAATGTGTACATTTATGTTGCTACAGACTTGAGCACAACTGCAATTTTACACATTTAATCATTCATGCATCTTACTTAAGGATATTATTAGTTTGGTCAATATAATTAAAAAATAAATACTTTGAATCAATAGACTAATGCAGGAATAATTCAATTTACAGCCTCATTGGGATTATATTGCACTCATATTGTGCTTGACCTCAATAGTGAAAGACTCCTTCCTCTGTCAGAGGTTAGTATTCCTGCGTGAACTGAAACAATATGTGAGATTTCCAGAGAGAGTTCATCTTATTGAATGAAGATATATAATAGTACTGCAGCTTAGGTAATATTGTAAACACACCAACACAAAGTGGTTCAATATTTGCTCTTTGCTGAGATAACACAATGAAAATACAGAATATTTTACTAAGCCGGAAAATATTCTGTGTTTAATTTGTCCAAAACGGCAATTTCTTCCGCTTTCATTAACTTGCAAATCAAGCCACATTTCAATTATTCTCATGGTACGAGTATGGAACACAATTACTGTAAATTGCTTCCATTTCTTCAAAAGTTACTGTATTTCCCCCCAAAAAAGCAATATTCCACCGATGCACTAATCTATCTTCAAGCCTATTCAATTATCTATTTAGCCAAACGTATAATTACTCATCAGTGCGCCAGAGTGTTTATTAGGATTCCTTACACACAATTTAAATTGCCCCATAAACAATTTGTAGGAGCCATTAGAGCATCTCAAGAAGTGATTCACTTAATGAGGGGGCGGGATGGGAATGTTGAGATGATGAGACGGGAGGTTGTTTCGAATACGCACCATCCGGTGACTTTGGGGAAATAGACAATTAGATCTTGGCAAGCTAAACGGCTACACACTATCATGATGGCTTGTTTGAAATCAATATAATGAGCTACATGTGGAGTGTTGTAACACTTCTCTTTTTACAGAAACAGATGGAAATCACCCCTCCCTCGTGCTATTTATGAATGAGTGCTTGTATAGAAAGCTGAGTTGGATTTTAAAGGAGATCACGCTGTAGCTCACTGGTGTTATCAAGTGAGCTTCTTCCCGTCGCTGACGTCTTGTTGAAGTTGGTTCGTGCTGCCTCCAGAAGGCTAAACAGTAGATGTGTGAGTGGAATAATTAATCTGTGTAGCAGCTGTCCCTCATTTATGATGATTGATTTACCCACTCACAAGCACGCAGTTGTAGATGTGCAACACGGAATACATATTTAGAATAACGCAGTCAGCGGAGGAGGGAGTACTCAGATCCTTCACTTGACAAAAACATAATACTCATTACTGCAACAAAACTCTATGTAAGTAAATGTATAGAATCAGCAAAATGATTTAAAAGTATTAAATGTACAAGTACCTCTGCAGAAAAACATTATTATTACAGAATATATGACATATAAAGAGCACCATTACAGCTGGTCGAGGTGGAACTTGTTTTCACTACTTAAAGCTGGGGTAGGCAGTATATATTTTTTTGCATTATTGGGCAAAAATTCCAAAATAACCTTTCAACATATTTGTAATTCAAGTGGTGCTTCTGGAAAACGCAAAAAAAAAAAAAAAAACAGAATTTGAATACAGAGCTCTTATCCTGCAGCTCTCCTCTCTCAATCCTCTCTGTCCAAAGCCCATCCCACCAGACGAGCATGGGCATATGCACACGCTTCATACAGTAACCTGTATGAGTACTAGTCATTAATTTCAATCATCATCCTTCATACAGTAACCTGTACGAGTACTAGTCATTCACTACCCTTTAGAAAGTGCATTACTATAATTGTAATGCTTAAATTGTATGTTTCCATATAATTTCTTAAGTAAAAGTCAACTGAACAGTACAGTATGTCTTTTGAACTTCCAAACAAACCTTGAAGAATAAAACTTAGACCACAAGAGGTACTGTCATAACTTATTCACCAGCAGGCTAGGACTTGTGTTTTGACACCTCACTTCAAAGTATCTGAATTCTATTTCATGTCGGCATTGGAGGAAAGTCAAAAGGATGCCAAATGCAAAATCCGTCACCGAGGTCAAAGCTACTTCCCAAGATGACAGAGGGGTCGACAGATTCATTGTCAGTGCAGAGATACAATGCCACCTGTCCTTGAAATCCTGTTCTAAGCATTAGCTTTGTCTTTTCTATCCGGCGTGACCAGCTCTCTTTTCTCTTTAGCTGCTCTTTCATCTGTTATTTAATGGAGGGATTGCCAACATGAAAGACATGACCACTTTGCCTTTCATCACAATGACATCATCCCTCTGGCTACACCTGAGAACTTGTCTGATTAAAAAGGAATGCTGTAAGTTAAGATAGAATCCTATATATCACTCCTGTTGTTGTGGAGAGTTTAATCAAAAGCCCTGCTTAGACATTAAGGTAAGATATCATCAGGGGGTCTGAAGCCTCTGGATTAAGAGTGAACGGGAGACAGGTTGGTTTCCGTATTCCCCTCAGTGCTTCCCATACATGCCAAAAGAATACGCCATATATGCCCATACGACAAACAATACAGAAGAGACCGCTCGGGGACTTGTTCATGTACCAGAGTCAGACAGTAGACTCTGTGCTTGTTAGCCTGTTAGCCTGTGGATACTATTCATGGCTGCCTGCAGACTTTGGCGAGCCTCTCAGCTTTGGTTGATAGTTAGACAACTTTTAGAGCCTGTTAGGCTTTTTGCTCTTCAATTTAAAGGTGCAGCGTGTAGGAATTGGTGACATCTAGCAGTGAGGTTGCAAATTGCAGCCAACTGAAACTTCTCCTGTGTGCCAAGCGTGTAGGAGAACTACGGTGGTCAATGTGAAAACGTTAATGGCTCTCTCTACAGTCAGTGTTTGGTTTGTCCGTTCTGGGCTACTTTAGAAACATGGCGGCCGGCTCCATGAAGAGGACCCGCTCCCTATGTAGATATAAACGACTAATAGGTAACAAAAACACAATGCTTCTTATTTTAGGTGATTATACACTAAAGAAAACAAACTTATTAATATTATATTCAATTTATAACAATAAATGCTATACACTGTTCCTTTAAATGTCAAAGTCATTTCATATTTCTGTTACTGTCATGATGCAACATACATATGAGTTGGTAGATTTTTATTTTTTTACTTTAAAAACACATAGCAGCAACACAACTATTACGTTAAATATTTCTTGATTTTATAAGTTTTCAGTTTTATGTAGCATACAACATATTTTTTTGGGAGGATAATGAAGCTTATTGCCTTACTTCAACTCCATACCCGCATAGCATGTTAGTTTGCCCCTCACTCTAGTGGCCTGAAAGATGTGCAACATCCAAAACTTGAAAACATGAAATACTCGATACATTTAAAAGAACAGTGTGTAGCATTTAGGGGGATCTATAGGCAGAAATATAATAATAATAATAATAATAAGTATGTTTTCTTTAGTGTGTAATACTTGAAAATAGAAATCGTTGTGTTTTCATTACCTTAGAATGAACCATTTATCTACATAGGGAGGCCGGTTCCTCTTCACGGAACCGGCCGCCATGTTTCTACAGTAGCCCAGAACGGACAAACCAAACACTGACTCTAGAGAAGGCCATTCACATTTTCACATTTTTGCATGGGTCACCGTAGTTCTCCTACACACAGTTGGTTGCAATCTGCAACCTCATCGCTAGATGTCGCCAAATCCCACACACTGCACCTTTAAAAAGGTCCAGACCCGGCTATACCAATGTAACATAACACTCAAAACTCCCAGCACTAGAATATATAGCATTTTCTATATGCTATATATATGTGGACAGCATCTTCCCCAGCGTCCCTGCTGTTCCCTCAGTATCGCAGTATCAGACTCAGTACTAGATCGTTATCCCAACTTCGCAGTCCTCTTATCTGGATCCTGATAAGACCTTTAGGATCTGTCTATTTGTAAAGTACTTCAGGAAAAAAAAAAGGCATCTCTGAGGTACAATAATTCGCATTTATCTTGGACTTTCTGTGTGTTTGAGAAAGAGAAGGAAAGAGAGGACGAAGGTGCAGCTGGGTGCCTACTTCTTAACGTCATTAATTACAAGGTTCAGACATGCAGTAACATCAGTAGTTTCACTTTAGATTCTAACCAAACATTTATTGAAGAGAGCCCCTTGAACCGCTGCACTGATTTTAACAGAAGCTTTCTCTTTTTCATTGAAGTAGAAATGTTTCGCTGTACTCGGTCCCCCGGAGACTGTGAAGACATCTTCAAAAGAACACCTGCCCTTATCAGTGTGCTTGACCTATTTCCCCAGCTCCTTTGCTCCAACCCTCCCTCCGTACAGCCTGGGCTACAGAGGACAGGTAATCCCATTGACACCAGCAGAGACTGATGCAGCGCACCTGTGATCTGGTTATCTTGCCCTATCTCGATCGCAGATAAAGCTGGCAGCGATCCAGCGAGGTTCTTGTGAGAGTTATGGGGTTGTCACAGATCATTGACTAGTGTTCAGCTAAGTGAGCATTAAACTGGATGTTATTAGGGTTAACATTGCATGGCAGACTTTAATGATGCTGCTGATAATGGCTACAGTCATGCTAAGCATTCAGTAGTTGTTTTGCGCTGTTAGGCAAGCAACAGGAATTCAAGGAAAAAGAGCGCGGGTATTTATGGAATCACTGAAGAGAAGACCATGACTATATACTTTAGCAGCACAGTATGGATCATATTATATAAATTAGAGTTCTGCACGGACACAAACACACAAATCTGACTGGAGAGGGCTGCTACATTATGAAAACAAAGATAAGTAAAGAAAATATAAAAGTAGCCTGGGCATGGTCAATGAAGTGGAAACAGCTAAACATAAACAAACTTAAATATTGATGGAGGATGCAAGCCTCCTGGGAGGAAAAGCGAAGGCGTCTTCTGGTGCCTCTGCGTCTGTCTGAGCTGCAGCGAAGCACGGGGAGCTTCTGCAGCTATAAAAGATGTGAAGCAGTGAATGCAGTCCCGATCATTGCTGGGCATCGAGGTGCTTAACTCATTTTTTACTCAGTTTAAAACATAATGTGCACTTTGTTTTATCACAGCAGTGCAACTCAATCCGCGCAAGAGTTGTCCACTCATTCAATTAATCGATTTCGCTGTCATCAGCCACTCTCTCCCCGCGCGCTCTCTCTATCCTGTGCAGTCTCTCTTCCTCTCCGACCTCTCTGCGGGCTCTTGATG
>CAKAOI010000585.1:0-61354 GCA_916701655.1 Sebastiscus albofasciatus
AAGTGTGCTATTAGTACACTTTATGTACTTATGTACTTATCAGATATACTTCAGAAAAGTATACTTGGCTTATACTATACTTATACTATAAAAGTATATATGTATATACTTCAGTATAAAAAGTATATATATATATATATACACTTATAAAAGTGTATATATATATATATACTTATAAATGTGTATGTATATACTTATACAAGTATATATATACTTATAAAAGTATATATTGTAGTATAAAACCTATTTAACTAGTAGTTTACTGTATATATTTTAAAGTGCACATTCATAAACTATAAAATGGGCTGCATGTATATACAAGTATACTTGCAGTATAAAAACTATTAAACTAGTAGTTTACAGAGAGTATACTTTAAAGTGCACTTTCATTAACTAAAAAGTGGGCTACCAATAAAACTAGTAAACTATCAGTACAATACTTGCACTTAAAGTATACTTTTATAAATTAAAAAGTGGGCCTATTTAGTCCCAAGAAGTATTGAAGTAGTAGCCTACACCTACTAGTATAAAACTAGTAAACTATCTGTGTACTTAGAGGCATGGGCGGAGATTATATAAAAGTGTTACATATAAATTGTAATATAAAAGTTAGGAATTTAGTTAATACACTGCACTTTTTCCTTTTTACTGTGTAAAGCACTTCAGGTTGTTATTAAATAAACTGACTTGACAAACCACAAGGTTGGATAAAAATCCTTTCTCACCTTTTTTTTTGCTTTCGGTTTCCTTTAAATCTGATTTATTAAAAATACAATAATCAGGCCTCTGTTAAGATGGAAAATAAATGACCATTCAGTTGAATCAACACTTGTGTGAAGACATTTTATTAGCTATTTATCACTCCAGGACTAATGTAATCAGTATTTTGCTTGTAAAGTTTACTTTTTATTAAGACTATGGCTAGATTAACCTGCTACGAGCTGTGGTAAAGCCATCTGTTCCTAATAAACTCTGTGCAATATGTACAGTTTTCTATGCTGGAATATTGACAAGAGTGGTAATTTGATTTAAATACAAATAAAAAATGTAGATTAAATAAATAAATCTTAAATTTTGACAAAGATGGTGTTCATAACAGGGGTTCAAGATCAGGTAATAAACTATGAGCCACCTTAAGGCCCTTACCATGTCAGCTGATTCAATGCTTTAAATTGTGCATACTCATATATTCATAGACAAGCTGAAAAAAAAGTGGAGCTTTTTGGGGCCCCGGGGCTGTTGATAATCCAACCTCGACAGTGACACTATATTTCATTGATTAGTTTGCATACATAATCTGGTATAATATGTATATAATTAACTCTAAAATGCACACCACAATCTTATTGTGAAGAAGTACTTCTAAATTAAAGCAACTGTGAACTGAAATCTTGTGAACATAGCAAATTCCATCTAATGGAAAGACAAACACACCTACAGTTACTGTGCATTAATACAGTAATAAAGGCCCGATGATCAAAATATGTCATTGTGTAGTAGCAAAAACATGTACATACTGTATTTGATTCCCTGGCTCTTTCAGCTTGGAAGTGTGTCTAACAAGTTCTTTCATATTAAGTATACTATTATTTATATTAAATGAGAATGCCTGTCTCAAAAAGCAGGATTGTTGGTTATCTGGATAATTGTGAAAAGCCATTACATAAACCCCAGACAGCTGTAAAAAAAGTTATTCCTGGCTTGGATATAGGTCCCATAATCACACAAAATGATGTAACATACTTGTTTCACATACTGGTATGTTTATTAACACCAGGAACAACAACGAGCTACATCACAAACTCTGTCATAAAAGTTTGATTATCAAATACTCAGAAACATTTACAGGCTAATGAGGCTATGCAATATAAGGGATTAACTGGATAAAACAAATTGTACAGTATACCAAAGCTTCTTTTTTACAGTGGTGAGCTACTATAACACTCTCAGAGTTGCTTTAAAAAAAAACAAAAAAACTCATGTGGCTGTACAGTGTAAAAAAACCCAAACAATTAAAATACAATTGGCACATATGGAAAGAACGAACTATGCTAAAACGTGATCTGTTCTTAAATGCACTGCTCCCCTGTTAGCCATTTTTTTTCAGAAAGTGTCATTAAGAAGTCAGCTGCTCTTGTGTTTTTGGCTTGGTGTCTCCAGCCATGATGCGATGAATCCTCCTGCGGTGGTTTTTGAGTGATTTCAGGTTTGGGTATGTGCCCTGGCAGACGTCACAGCGATATAAGTCAGACTGTTTCTGAGTTTTGTCTGTTTTGTGAGTAAGCAGGTGTTTCTGCAATCCGTCCATGGTGCCAAACCAGCGAAGGCAAGCAGGGCAACGCACAGGCTTGACGGCGGGCTTGCAAGCCCCGCTCCTCTGGTGAAACATCAAACTGATTGTGTTCGGGAAGTCAGAGTTGCAGTTGGAACAGTGATACGTCTTGGGCGGGTGTGCGGGATTTGTGGCCCGTACACCCTTGCATCGATTCCAGGATAGGTGCCTACGAAGGGAACAGCGAGTGGAGAAAGTGTTGCCACATCGCGAGCATACAATCCGCTGCTGCTTCTTTGTTGTATTTTGAACCGGCTCTGTGCGAGGCTGCTTCGGTGGAGGCTGATGCACTGGCTGAGATGGCTGCAGCTGAGGCGGCTGTTGCTGAAATCTAAGCAATAGAGGTTGTGATGGCTGTATACCCTTCAGCAGCTGATGACGAGGATGCATGTGGATCTGCAGATGAACTTCGTAGTCTGCCCAGGAATTAACAGTCTCTCCACAAGTCGGACATGTGTAGGATTCCCGTGCATGCTTCTGCAGATGCTCCAGGAGAAGCCTTGGAGATGTAAATCCAACCCCGCATTCGCACGTCACCCTCCGGGGAAGCACCGAGGGCAGCGACATGATGCCCCAGTTGCCTCCATCATCGTCCTCGGTTTGACAGTCTGTTGCATTGCCTGACATACTCTGCTGCGCAGTCCCGCTACTATCCACCTGTCCACCATCTGCCAATGTTCGTTGCATCTGACATTTCCTTCTGTGAACCATCATGTTATCTTTGCGGTTAAAGGTCTTCCCGCAGACAAAACAATCAAACATTGGTTTCGTATTGTTGGCAGTTAGAAGAGTGGCACCCTGACCACCACTCTGTGCTACAGGCCCAGTTACACGCGGCCTAAATCCACACAGCCGTAGATGGCGCCTCAAAGTAGATGGGCGACTGTAGGTTTTCTGACATCTGGTACAAGGGTAACGTTTTACACCATCACTGACAAAATAGCGCAGGCTAGGGGGCGCCGTCCCTGAGGACTTCTTCGCCTCTCTGTCGTTACCTGCATCCTTTGTAGAGACGAGCACCTCCATTTCATCATCCAA
This sequence comes from Sebastiscus albofasciatus, assembly GCA_916701655.1. Lineage (NCBI taxonomy): Eukaryota > Metazoa > Chordata > Actinopteri > Perciformes > Sebastidae > Sebastiscus > Sebastiscus albofasciatus. Next base: position 3,371 of record CAKAOI010000585.1, read on the forward strand.
GGGCATTGTCCACTCCCCTTCATCACTGTCTTCATTATCAACTGCGGCTGCATCCCAGCTACTGATTTCATCTCCTTGCAGGTGCGAAGACACACACAGAGAGGCGTCCTCGTGCTCCTCCATCACGGAAGATTTGGGGTAGAATGGTGAGAAGCTTTTTGCTGGAGGAGTCCAGGCCAACTGTGAAACTGCAGACTGCTCTGAATTTGGAGAGGTCACCTCGACCTTGATGCGTCCAGTAACTTCGGTGCCCACGGCAACACTCTTGTTGAGTAGAGATCCAGCTTTAACATCTGCATCCGTTTTGGCTTCACTGTTTGATCTCAGTACTGGCATTCTCTGAATGGAGGGATTGGCCTGCGGAGAGGGGGCTGAGCCTGGGCCCTGGCACTTGTGCATTTTGAGGTTCCACCTCCGTGCGTAGCTGTGCTTGCACAATGGACAAAAGAAAACTTTTTTTGAATTGTTTAGACTATGGAATGGCAATATTTTTTGGCCAAACGGTATCTTATTTTTAAAAGAGCTTGATGGCTGCATGGTCTTGTTTCCTAACTGAGGGCATACGTGATTGTCAGGTAAAGGCAGTCGCCCAATGATCAGCTGTTTGCAGCGACGACAACATTTAATCCTCTCCTTTTTGTGCAAGAAATGATGCTCTGTCAGCTTGTCTAAGTTTGGAAAGACCCTTCGACAGCGGCCACATTGATATCTCCCAAATGTGCCATTACTGCCAGGACCAATGAGCTTTTGACGAGTTTCAAGAACCACAACAGGTGAGAAAGTCTTAGTCAGAGAGACAACCTTCTTCTTACTGGACTCAAGGACTTTGCTGATAGATGGAGCTTTTGTCTTTACACCAGGTTTTGCAAGCAGCCGCCTTAACTCTGCTATTGAGAGATCGTTGGTCGGGGGCACCTCAGTTTTTGCTACTGGTGTTATATCAACCGGGACGACTTCTTGTTTGGGGGTAACTGTTTTCACTTCACTGTTTTGATTCGGAGACAGAGGATGTCGAAATTGCTTCATGTATGCTGATGCCAGCAGCTTCATTAGGGAGTTATTTCCTGGCAAACTTTTACCCTTTTCGCTGCTGAGAACAGAATTTGTTTTGTCCTGCAAACACATGTCCTCTACAGTATCTGGTATGTGCTCTGCTGTGGCTGTTATGTTCTCAAGTTGTTTCTCACTGTCATTTTGAGGGGGTGTACACTGGCCTTGAGGAGTGGTTACTATGGCAATGCCATCCTTCAGGCTTACATCTGCTTTATGGTCTGTTACTGTGGGTAGTTCGACAGCTGGCAACCTTGAGGTAGAGGGGCAACTAAGGACCAAGCCTGGCTGAGTTACAATTGGAATGAATGATACACGCTGGGTGGGAAAGACTTCATCGCACCCTGCTTCACTAGAGAGAACGCTATTACTATCTTGCAGTGGCTGTGGTTGAGAGTCATGTGAGCGCTTATGCTCCAGCATAAGATTGAAGTCCTGAAACTCCTCTCCGCAATCACAAATATATAAAGAAGGTGACTCAGGCAAGAGTGTCGGTGGACTGGGGTGCTCGCCGGATGAGTCCATAGTTGCAAACAGTGTGAAAGGTGGACTGGTGTTAGGCTGTGCAGGGGCAGGGACCTTGGAGAGTGCACTAGCATGGGTTGCCTGATGTACTAGCAAGGAGGCCAATCCAGTGAAGGTAGCTGAACACGCCACACAACGATACACTTTGGGGGATGAAGTGCTTCCTTGTAATCCGAGCATCATGGCAGCCAAGCGTACCAGGCAATCCAGGTGTTGTGGTCACGCAAGGAAGTGTCCTGTAAATCACACACAACACACACACAAACATGATGTCACCAAGTGAAAATGGACACACAATCACAATTTTAACATTTCCAAAAAATACATTTTTCAACCTTAAAACTTTCTACGCATTCCACTGGCATACCTGTATACTCGGGCTGTAACTATCGATTATCATTGAGTATTCTACAAACGATTCCATCGATCAATCGGGTAAGCGGAAAAGAAATACTTTTTCTCTCTTATTATTAAAAGAGCAATTGTAAATTTACAAAAGATAAATTAAGACAGGTCTCTTAAAATGAACAACTAATTGGTTTCTTTAGAAAAATCTATATAATAATCCATACAATAATTTCTGTTGAAACAAAACTCATTTTGTGCATTCAAGTGCCATATTACATTCTGTTTTTTAAATAAAATATTTTCTGAAATGCAAACAATATATTTAAAAACATAATTTCAAACAAAGAATTTGCGTTGATTTTTAGTAATCAAATTACTCGAATTACTCAAGGAATCGTTTCAGCCCTACTGTATACACCAAAAATATTCTCATTCATTTCACTGTTAAAAGCGGTTACTTTTTTAAACATGGTCACAATTGTTGGAAAACAAAAAGAATGTAAGCATGAGAAAACTAGAGTTATTTTGTGTTCTTTACAAAAAAAATGGTATTCAAATATATTACGAGCAATATAGTTTGTGTAATGAGGTATTACAATTTGCCAATCCTACAAAACATTGTTAGGTGGGGTTTTAGCAAACATGGTACAGTTGGAACAATGCCTAGGGCTGCAAATATGAAGAAACGGCCATGCTTAGTGGTGCTGCCTTGGCCGGCATTTTATCCCAGCATCCAACTCCACAGAGCACCTGAGAGATGCCCTGGATTGCAACATGAAGAGATGCAGCCCCGCCTGCCCGTGGCCAGCAAATCCATCTGGTCTTTCTGCAGAAATGGGATCACATCCCACAGCTGCAGATTTACGCATCATTTCCACTGGCTTTGTGTAGCATGCTTTAGCCTCCCCAGGACCAGGTGCATTTCCACTTTATCCTCACAGCAGGGAAAAAAATCATGCAGACCTGGCTGCGATACAGTGATCTTGCCTCCGAGCAGGGCCATACCAAGATGAGCTGTGTTGTTGATCAAAACCAATTAGCAAGACATGTGAGACTAGCCTTCCTATGTCCATGTAATAACACATCAATTTGTATATCCGGTTAAATAAAGTGGGCAATACTTGATTTGCATTTTATTTTAATTTAATAATGCATTTTTGTGATATTAATATTTTTATTTATATATTTTGATAGTTATCTTTGTATTTGGTGGTCTTTTCTTTGTGGGATGCAATGATGTTTACTGCCAGTGTATTGTCTTTATGGAGAATCAGGTGTAAAATGGGGTTTTTCTTTAATTCCACTTGGATGATGACTAAGGATGCACTGATACCGGATCGGACATTGGGCCGATACTGACTCAAACAGCTGGATTGGTTATCGTGACAGTGGGGCCAATCTATTCAATTCTTGCAACAGTTCTATATGTATACTATATACATTATATACTGAATTTGAATTCCTGTTTAAGTTTTGACCAATTTGTTGCTACATTAAAAAGGTTTACACCTGAATTACTGATCATTTTGAAGATTTCTTTGCCAAGTTAGCAACTTAGCAAAAAAATCTTCACATCACATTAACGCAAATTTCTTCTAATGCCACTAATTTCTTTAAAGCATTAATGCAATCGATCTTCCAGAGGTTGTAGTGGGCTCAGTTTTAAAGCTAGAGTGAAGATACTGATATCATATGAAACTAGAAAACATAAGGAATTGGTAACAACAATGTCATACTAGTTTGTCATGAAGGAGGCTAAATGACGCTCCAAAATTTTGTTGAGGAAAAACTGTCATGGACATTTTCAAAGGGGTCCCTTGACCTCTGACCTCAAGATATGTGAATGTAAATGGGTTCTGTGGGTACCCACGAGTCTCCCCTTAACAGACATGCCCACTTTATGATAATCACATGCAGTTTTGCATCAAGTCATAGTCAAGTCAGCACACTGACACACTGACAGCTGTTGTTGCCTGTTGGGCTGCAGTTTGTCATGTTATGATTTGAGCATATTATTTTATGCTTAATACAGTACCTGTGAGGATTTCTGGGCAATATTTGTCATTAATTTGTGTCGTTAATCGATGTCCAAAAATAAATATATACATTTATTTGCATTAAGCAAGCATATTTTATCCACTCCCATGTTGATAAGAACATTAAATACTTGATAAATCTCCTTTTAAGGTACATTTTGAAACAGATAAATGTGTGATTCATTTACGATTAATCAGGATTAAATATTTAAATTGATTGGCATCACTAATAATAATAATAATAACAATAATAATAATATAACGTTATAATCACAATTTATAATTATAATAATGCTGGTTAAGTTTTGCTCCTCTTGAAGGTGTCCTTTTGGGGCATGTTTGAACCATCTCTCTCTTTTCTATTCAACATTATAAACATGTTTAATTTAGTTAAAAAAAGAAATATCACAGCATAAACATAAACATGTAAATCTGAACATTTTAAACTGTCATGCACGGGAATGAGAGCCTTATTTGAGGCTTGCATTATCTAACTATACACCACAAGCCACCAAACATTAGGTGTACCTGAACGCAACACCACACACTGAAGGAACCCTATGCCGAGAAATAATAATAATAATATAATAATAACACCAGGATATTGAGGATCTCAAGCTACCATAGCTTGCTACTGCAGAGTGACTACATTGCTAACGAATGGGATGTTGTTTCACCAATAACACACACATAGTATAGTTTTTACAAGCTCTATTATGAGGCTCTTCTCACATGAGCACTATTCATCTGCTACCTTGGTATCTGACGCTTCCATGCATAACACCCAAGGTCTTGTTGGGTTGCTAGTGAAAGCTAACCAAGGGGGAGGTGGTCGGCCACGTTACCGGAGAAGGAAGGCCGGAGAAAAGCAATAACTACCGCTAACAATCCAGCTACCATGACCTACTATGGAGCAGCTTCTGCACACAATCACCCACCGTGTGTTTACCTTCACGTACTCATCAGCCTCAGGAGCAGCAGCAGCGTTATTCCTCTATGTGTGACTGGAGAAGATACATTGGCGGCTCCAGCAGATGTGTCCATGCAGAGAGAGACGCGGCTCAGCTCAGCTCGGCTCGGCTCTATGGAGAACAAATGTGATGCTGTGCCAGGAGAGGAAGAGCACCGAGCCGAGCCCGGAGCTGCAGCTGCAGCAGGCGCGGAAAAGGAAAGACACACAGGAGGTCTAACACTGCGCATGCGCGTTTCACTCAAGCGCCTCTCGGAGAAGCGCTGTCTGGGCGGTGAGGTGCGGTGCGGTGCGGTGCGGTGCCAGATGGGCAAGATGCGGGCGGTGCGCAATGGCTGCTGCGCAAAGGTTTGGCGCTACAGTGGACACAGTTGAAATTGCAGGTCATGTGAGGCGCTCTGTGTCTGAATTAAACAAACTGCAGGAAATAATGCAGACATTTTTATTGAGCATTACACAATCAGCAATATTTTTTTTTTTGCATTATCACAATTTTAACCAAATGTCAATTGTAAATATCCAAAAGAGAAAATAAGACAGGTCTCTTAAAATTAACAACTAATTGGTTTCTTTAGAAAAATCTAGATTTTTATTGCTGAAATTGCATACAATAATATCTGTTGAAACTAAACCCATTTTGTGCATTTAAATGCCATATTACATTCTGGTTTTTAAATTTAATTTTAAATTAATGAAGTAAACAAACTGCAGTAAATAATGCAGAAATTGTATTGAGCATTACACAATCAGCAATCTATTTTTCTTTTGTGCATTATCACAATTTTAACTAGATGTCTAACATAAAATGCATCAACTTATTTTTTTCCAGTGTGCACCCGGTGCTCAGAGGGTCCAACTGCAGACCTCAGTCAATTACCTTTTTTTTTTTTTTCAACCCCCACTCATAATATTTAATGCATTATTGTCTTTAAGGGTACAGGCACACCTGAAGATAATTAATATAAATCTAACACTAATAAGATAAGATAAGATATTCCTTTATTAGTCTTGCAGTGGGGAAATTTGCAATGTACAGCAGCAAAGGGGATAGTGCAAAAAACAAAATGTATCAGCTAACACAGTAAAAAAAAAAAGAGCTAAACAAAGTGTAACAAAATATGAACCATTTAAATAGAAGGAAGTATAAAAATAGGAGGAGTATATACAGTATTGACAATAAACAGACTATTAACAAAAAAATTGCACAAGTGGAAAATGATATTGCACAGTGAGAATGAAATCAAATGCCACCTGAAGATATTGCACAGTATGAGTAGTAATAATGATAATGATATTGTACAGTCATTATACAGTACAGGGCAGTTCTTGTCAGTATTTGCTGCGGGAAGGAATGACCTGCGATAGCGCTCCTTCACACACTTTGGGTGGAGCAGCCTGTCGCTGAAGGAGCTCTCCAGTGGTGAAATGGTGTCCTGTATGGGGTGGGAGTCATTCTCCACCATGGATCACAGCTTAGCCATCATCCTCCTCTCTCCCACCACCTCCACTGTGTCGAGGGGGCATCCCAGAACAGAGCTGGCCTTCCTGATCACTCTGGCTAGTCTCTTCCTGTCTGCAGCCGAGATGCTGCTGCCCCAGCAGACCACTCCATAAAATACGACTGATGCCACCACAGTGTCATAAAAGGTCTTCAGGAGTGCCCCCTGCACTAATGGCCCGGGCTAATGTTAATTTGAAAAATTGAAAGTATGAAACATATATAAGAATAGAGATTGTACAACTGCTCCCTCCAGGACTGGAAAGGAGACATGACTGAATGACATTACATCTGTCCCTGAAGCCCTGTGTCTAAAAGCCCTCTTCTGGCTGATTAGAGAGCTGTGAAGTGGTTGGGATGTGCTGTGTAGTTCATAATTGCTACTAGCCTGTATAGCATGAGCTTCATGTATCGGCTTAAAAGGCGGTGCAGTCAGACACAGACAGGTAGAACATATTATGCAGAAAGGTTCTGCACTGAGGACTTGAGCTTTTATGGTGCAGCTCCGCATATTAATAGAGGAAATATTTTAGCATGTCAACTGTAAGGTTGACTATGGAGAGAAGGAACTACTACAGTTTCTATATGTAGTCTCAAGGCTTGTGTTTGACCAGTCACCAATGGATAATAGCCAGAAAGTACTTGCCCCCTGAATGGCCAGGCATTTCTACTATACCCCGAGGGAAACAAGATTATGGTCTGCTCCACTAATACAAGATACAGTCTAGTCACATCCAGTAACCACATTGTCTCCAGCTACAGCTCTTCAGCATGAGTAACAATGGGTTTCTAACAGTAGAAATGTGATACTGATACAGATCAAACTGCTTCCTATTCTGCAAACCGGGCACATAATTTAACATTGCCTCACTGCCTTCCTCAACCGCTTGAATAAAGTAAGTGCTACTGGGATGAAATAAGACTGCAGCTGCTGGCTGCTCTCTCTCTAAAATGTGGATCTCGTAGTTCACAGAACTTGTTTCGTTTAATTTGATGAAGGCTGAGCCACTTTCCCAAGAATTTGTGCTTTGATATTAGCGACAGAACTTCCTCTGACTCCCAGCACGTCAACCAGGCTGAGCATGAACTGTATATCTACATTTTCAGGATATGGAGATGACATTCATATTCTTTACTTTCCCACACTACTCCCTCATTGCAGCTCCTCTGGGGCAGGTATTAAGAGTAAGAGGTTTAACGTTAAGGACCATATTGCTTCCAGCTCTTTTCAGAGTTAGACACTTGATGATGTGATATTAATATTCATGACATTCATATTCGGTAACTGTTCAGAGTGGAGTGACAGTTTCTCTACTTCCCTACGAGGTCCTCTTTCCTGATCAAGTCCAGTGCATCAGTGGCAGGCAATAATGGATTGGTTGAGAGGGTCACTGGAACTGAAAACAACTCTCGTCTTTGATGTGATTTCCCTTATCTTACTCAAATCAACTGCAAACGTCTTTGTAAAATCCATTAGTGGGGCCCACATCACTGGGACTGATTCACAATATCCTTCTGGGCCAAGGTTACAAGTAAAAGTATATGATATGGTGACCAAAGCAACCTCTTTCATAATCCTATGGTTATGCAGCATCTATGAGGGGTACTCCAGAAATAAATAAAAAAGCCAATTAACCAAACCCTTTCTCCTGCAAAGTCAGGAGCTCCTAAATTTTCTGGTCCAAGAAAAGGACTCTCAAAAAACAGGATTACTGTATCTGTTACCATGACAACTAATGGCCTGAAACTAACCTGCTATGGCAAGCTCTGTGGGGCTGAGCCAGTGCTGAAGCTGTGTTTTTCTTCACTATCAGTCCTTCATCTCATTATGCTATGGCCTTAAGTCAAATATATGAATAATATTTATTTTTTATTCATTGTTTTTGTTCATAATAAAGTGATCACAGCTTGATATGGTTAGGATTACCTACTTACGGTATATAAAGCTCAGGTTTGTATTAGGGATGCACCGATCCGACTTTTTCAGTCCCGATATACCGATAGCAATACCTGGGCTTTGGGTATCGGCCAATACGGAGTACTGATCTTATACCAGTTTTTAATTAAAAAACTGCATGCCTCACTGTGTGGAAGTGTAAGTGACTTAAAGATTGCCTTCCTAACTTTGTAAATCGAAATGTAACAAATAAATACATACCTAAAATTTTACTAAATTGTATTAAAATAAGAAAATTGTACACCTGCAACTTGGTAAAAAAATTAACAGGAGTTGCAGTTCAATTGTAAACCATTTAAATGCAGCAACAAATTGGTCAAAACCTAAAAATTCCAGTATATAATGTATATAGCATACAAAAATAGAATTTAATTGAATAGATCGGCCCCATTGTCACCGATACCCGATCCAGCAATTTGAGTCAGTATCGGCCCAATATCCGATTCGGTTTCAGTGCATCCCTAGTTTGTATCAGTGTTAATCTTTGCAAGGTATTTACATTTTATTTCTGTATTTTAATAGAACTCCGTTTGTAATGAAACCCCAAAATAAAGATAATCTCAGACCAGAGAGACTGTGGGCATTTTCACCATTAAATCTACTGTCAAATGGCAAACAGATACAAGAAACAAAAAGGCCACCACATTTAATACAGTATTTTGTTTTGGAGAGGTTGAAGGCAGAAAACCAATACTAGGGATAGAGAACCAAAGAGTTTAAGTTTGCCTAGCCTACATGTCTTTAAATTGTAGGAGGAAACCTAAACAGACACATGAAGAACATGCAATCTCCACACATAAAGGCCCAGGGGCGTCTGCTTGATTCAAACCAGGACCAACTTCCTACAGTGCTAACCACTAATCTGCCACACTGCCCGTGTATGGCGACTATTTTGTCATCTACCAAGTGGTACCAACTTTTTGCGTTTTCTAGTAAAAGCAAAAAATTCTATATATATATATATATATATATATTCTAAATGTTCAAAGCTTCTGTATGTGTTGTTTACAGTTATAAGTTGATCTTTAGCACTTTTAATAACCACATAACTGCTCTCAAATCTAGGATAGTCACTAGATTTGCTTGCTGATGAACAATATTACACAAAATATTGACTTCAACATAGCTCAAATTTGTGTAGCTTTTATGACAAGCTTCCTTTCTGTTAGCTTCCTCCAAATTACACAGAAACACAAAGAAAGAGAGACCCAGAAATAGATTTTTGAGTTGACTTTACTCCTTAATTGAATGCATCAACTCAAATTTCTTAAGAAAGTAACATCCTCGGGTTGTGAAAAGAATATTCAATTAGAACATATTTTCGAATGCATGTACAATAATTTGCAAAACTAACTTGCAACTTGCAAAACTAGCAACATGAAAAAGAGTGCAACCCATGATAAATACACGGAAATGTTAAACCGAAAATTACAAAATTATCTATAATACATGAAGTCATAGAAAATACCATTCAATTAAAATGACCAGTTTATCTTACATTTTATCAACAAAACTGACTAAACGCCATTTCAAAATAAATGTCAAACATAAAAAGTGATCATGTTTGATAAAAAAAATTTCAGCCTTTATTCTAGACTTTTCATAAACATTTTATCCCATCATGCATCGCTTGTATTCTTCACAAAGAATGTTAAACAGCTTTACACAATTTTGTCATAGATTTACAAACACTGCCAAGAAACTATGTTGCTAATTTACTGTATACAAATCCTGTATTCGAACAAAAAATATATACAATGTAAATAGAAATGCAGGAGAAGATGCTCCATCATAGTGACATGAGCCAAGATCATTGTTAGTATGTAACAAGGGCCAAAAATACAAATTGGATCTAAATTGTGATAACAAGTGGAGGTAAAGAGTCAGATGTAAGGCATGAAAGGGATTTCAAGTTACTTTAGCTAGTTATTCAAAGGGAAGATAAGGTAGATGGTATGCAACAACCGTTACTGAGAGGACCCAGCATGAGTCTGTTGATGTTCCTCAAGTAGGTGAGGGAAAGCGAAGGCTTTGTCACACTCTGTGCATTCATATACAACTTGGCCAACATGACTTTCTTGGTGCTGCTTCAGATGAGACCACTGGCTGAACGACTTGTAGCACATATCACAGCGGAACTTTCCAACTTCTTTTTCAGCATGTAATCTCATATGCGATGACAGATTTTGTGCTGTATTAAATTCAGCGTTGCACTGGGTACATTTGAACTTGCTTTCGGCTGATTGAGCCGCGTTTTTTTGACGATGCCTTCGCTCGTGCTCTTTGAGGTACCGCCTCTTGGCAAACCTATTTCCACATTGCTCGCATTCGAATGGCTTCTCATTTCGATGTTGTTTGTTTTGATGCTCCAAAAGGCCACTTTTTGAGGAGAACTGCATTGAGCAAATGGGGCAATTGAACAAGTCCTCTCCGGTGACGTCGATCTCCTCGTCCTCTCCTGCTGCTTGATAATAAGCTGGAGTGGATGTCTTGGCTGATGGATTTGAGTGTTCGGCATTTACTGTTGATTGTTGTTGATGGGAACAGTGATGCTGGCGGAAAGCGTCGCTTCCCAAAAAGCTCTGGCCGCACTCTGTGCATTCAAATTCAGTAGCTGATGTCACAAGATGGCACTTGTGTTCTTCAAGCTTACTTCTAGAGAGAAATGTGATTTTACAAGTTTTGCATTCAAAGGTACTGTCAGAATGCGTGGGAAAATGACAACTCAACCCAGAGGCACTGGCAAAACACCGATTGCAAACTGGACATATGAAACCACGTGTACCGTCAGTGGTATATTTAACTTCTTCCGCAGTATCATCATGGTTCTTCAGATGGCTGAGGAAGCGCTGAGAGGTGGAAAAACTATTGCTGCATTGATTGCATGGATATTCACTATTAGACAAAGATAGTTGATGAGTAGCCCTGTGCTTTTTCAGGTGAGATGCATGCAGAAAATGTTTATCGCAGTCTGAACAGGAGTATGGTCGCTCTTTGGCTGCCATGCAGCCATGCTCTGAGAGCTGCTCTGGGTCTACGAAACGCTCACCACAAACACCGCAACGATATTTAAGTTCTTTGGGGGATACTGATGAGCTTTCAGAGAGGGTAGCGGGCTTCTCATGTTCTTCTTTTGAAATTAAAGGCGGGGGAAGGTCACCTGACTTAGAGTGGCTTTTCCGATGCTCAGCTCTACTACTCTTGGAGAGAAACACACGATTGCATATGTCACAGGGGAAATTCTCTTCGCGATGGGTAGACATGTGCTCTGCCAACTGCAAGGGTCCTGTGAAACTGAAGTCACACTTGGAACAACGGAATGGACGGCTCTTTCCATGAGTATGCTTGTGTTTACGCAGTGCAAAGAGTGAGACAAAACCCCTGCCGCATGCCTGACACTGAAATTCAGACTTGTGCATTCGTTGATGCTGCTGCAACTGGGATGCATGGAAAAAGCATCTACCACATTCTGCACATTCGTGTGGTTTTTCACCCAGGTGACACCGCTGATGGTCCTCGAGGCTTTCTGATGTTGGGAACGTCTTGCCACATACGTGGCACGGGAAGTATGGCGCGGAGTCCGAGTCGCTGTCCTCACTGCCGGCATTTTCATCCTCATCGCTTTCACCAGTTGTACTGACTTGACTGCTGGATTGCTGTTCAGCGCTGCTCTTCTCCTGTACAGTTCTGCCAACATTCTTCTGTTCTTTTTTATGCCATCTTCTATAATGTCTTGCTAGTGACTTTTTGACTGAATAGGCCTTGTTACAGAAACGACAAGTAAACACATCATCTGGGTGCTCTTCTCTGTAATGATTACATAAAGATGGTCTTGTCCAAAACCTTTGATTACACAGTTTGCAAGTAAAAGGCCTATTTGGGTCATGACATGTTCTGTGGATTTCGAGATCAGATATGGTGTCAACAAGCTTGGAGCAGTCAGGGCAAGGGTATTTCTTATCAGTTACATGTAGCTTCATGTGTCTTGCAAGATTTCCTGCACTAGCGAACACCTGCCCACACTTTAGACATGCATTGCGCTTTTTCGCTTGTTCTTGTCTTCCATGGTCTTCAAGGTGACTAATGAGCAATAAGCCATCTGTGAAGCTCTTATCACATTCTGAACATTGGTACTGCACAGCTTTTTTCTCTTTACTTGAGCTGCTCTGCACCTGATTTCCTTCTGAATTTTCTGGGGATTCATCCATTAAGTCATCTTTGCAGGAGAAGTTGGTCTGCAAAACCCCAGTGCCAGTTGATTCGGAGGCTTCTTTGAACACCAGAACAGAGTCATTAAGCACAAAATCTATCTCTGCTTTTAGAGGGACTTCCAACTGTTCTGCTTGGCTTTTCTGAGAAATGCGTCTGCATTTCCTGCTGTGATTACGGAGGAGACTTTTATTCCAGAAGCCCTTCTTGCATGTCTTGCAACTATAAGGATGCTCCATTGTGTGTATACGCAGATGACCAGTTAGTCCAGCTTTATTTGTAAAGGACATATTGCACTCTGGGCAGGGAAATGGATTGGGGACCTCACTGTCAAGAGCTGTATCTAGTTTACAGATTAAATTTGCACCATCACTAAGCTGTTTGTCACAACTGTCATCCAAAGGCTCTTTTTTGATGTTTGGTATATTTGACAGATGGTGCTGTAGGGGAGCAGTGGACATTGGGGGAACTTTTGTTTCCAGCTTGTGTGCATTTAAAAAATGCTCTTGAAGCTGTGAAAATAGCAAGAAACGGGAACTACAGTATGCACAAGAAAAGCCTTTTGGTGGGCTTTTAGAGGCTGACTGTTGGCTTTGGCAAACTGTGGACTCTGATAATCTTGGTGTTGAAATGCGTCTTTTTTTGGTGCACTTTGCGGCATGACGCAGCACATAATCCTTCCTTATAAATTTCAGACCACAATCATCACAGGCATATGGCCGCTCTCCTGTGTGCAGGCGGGTGTGCACGTTCAGTTGCCAGGTGTTCTGGAAAGCACGGGGGCAAAAGCTACATGTGTATTTGTACTTTTTGTTTAAATAAGGCTGGATTCGCTGCATAATAGTACTTCTCACCCCTTTAAGCGAGTTTGTCACATGTTCTGTTGGTTGATTGGTTTCCAGTGGTGGAGAAGCATTTGGTTCTCTGAAGAGCTTTCTGCACTTAACCATCTTCCTATGCTTTTTCATTGATTTTTCATGAGCGAATGACGAGCCACAGCGTGTGCACTTGAATAATTTTGCAATATGGAACATAGTGTTATGACGGGAAAGTTTGGACTGAGTTGAAAAGCTCTTTGAACAGACTTTGCACTCCAATGTCTCCTGCTTTTCAGTAGGATCCATACCAATCTTATTTTGCCAACCCGTGCCAACATAATCTAAACTGATTTTGGGTATACAGACTTGCAATCGCGTTTTTTTCCCTTTACAGCGACCCTGATGTACTTTCAGGTGATCGTACCTTGAAAAGCAGCTGTCACAGGCTTTACAGCGATAAGGATTCACTTCGTTGTGTGTCAAAATGTGACGCCGCAGGCTTCGTGACTTCATGAAAGTTTTGGTGCAGAACTTGCACTTGAGCTGTGCTTCACCTTCTGCTCGGGGCTTTTGTGCTCCCTCTCTGAGAGAAGGCATCTTTGATGATTGAGTTGCAGAAGCACCTTTGACTTTTGACTGCCCCTCTTTGTTAACACCATCACAGAAAGCTTCGTGCTGCAAACACATCGTCTGACTTCCAAAACAGTGTCCACAGTGCATACATGCATAGGGTTGCACACCAGTGTGTGAAACAATATGTCTCAGGAGTATCGATCTGTACCTGAACCTCTTTCTACAGTGAGGGCATTTAAAGTGAAGCATCTCGGTTGCATTTGACTTTACAGGCATTGTACGAACATCTTGTCTCGTCTGTGAAGTGCTTTTACAGACATCGCCATTAGGAGATGATAAGTCAGTGTTGAGCGCTGTACTCCCTGTGCAGTTCTTCTTCTGATGATGATTTAATTTTGTAGATCCAAAGTACTGCCCACATCTTGAGCATAGAAGCAGTGTGTTTGCCTTGTGGCCATGGTGATGATTTTTCAGGCGGATCTTCTTACTAAACGTCCGTGGACAATAGGAACACTGATGTGACCCCTTTGCCTTAGTGTCGAACTCCATTGTGACAGGGTGTCTGCTTTGAGCAGGTAAACACTTCTCACTGTGAAGTTTAAGGTACAAGTAGCGGTAAAACTGTCTTCCACAGTTGGTGCAGGACAAAGGTTTGTCTCCAGTATGTTTGACCATGTGGCGCAGCAAATAGCGGCGATTATTGAAATTATGTTTGCAAAATGGACACTGGTTTGAGGAGGACCCAGATATATGTGTAAGACAATGTTTTCTTAGTACTTGGGCATCATTAAATACCTCTTTGCATAAGGAACACTGTAGCTTCTTTGGTCCACTCTGCTCTTTCACAGATTCCAAGGATGGCTGTGGTTTTAATGGTGGTCTCTCTTCGGGTTGACTTGCGTCTTGTGACTTGGTCTTGTTTTCTCTTTTTTTGTGGGCGTCTAGATGCCTAAGGAGATGTGCAGGATACTGGAACTGCAGGGGACAGTCTGGGCATCGAAGCATTCCCCTTTTAAGATGTGTGCTTCTGTGCTGGATCAGTTCTCCAATGGTGGGAAGAATCTTTCTGCAGACAGTGCACTGTATCCTCCTCTGGTGAACGCTTCTATGGCCAATCAGATAGGCACGTTTCTTGAATCTTTTTCCACAGTCCAGACAGCGGTACGGTTTTTCACCTCGGTGATTGCGCACATGTTTCTTCAGTGACTGTGGCGTGTTGAAACATCTTCCACAAAAGTTACAGCTCAGGGCAAGACTGCCATTTGCTTCAGTTGGTTCTGAGTTATCCTTGCTGTCTTCAGTCTTTGTACTACTTGAAGTTGCTGGTTTAGACAAAGTAGAGAAAACTGAATTCCTGTACTTGAACATTTTGCCAGTGAGTTTAAACAGCTCATGTTTTTTCATATGTCTGTACTTTCCAGAAGCATGTCCAAAAACTGCTGGACAAAGATTGCATTTGTAAAGTGGTACAAACTTGAGGGCTGTTAAAGCTTGGGGTGTTTGTTTTTTCAGTTCATTTTTCTTTGTCTGTGTTTTCTGCTCAGTTTCCTTTGTTTGTTTCTGTTTAACATGTCCCTTTGCGTTTGCCCCCTCTTTTGCAAGCCGATTAACACATTCTCTGAGGCAAAATGCTTTGATATGTCTAAATCGGTTGCCTGGTAAAGTGAACTTGACATTGCACAGGGGACACCGATATTTACCAGAAACTTTGTCCTTGCCACCACATACTGAATTTCTGACACAGTCACGCAAATGTCGAGCCCTGTTGTAGGAGTACTTGAAAAGCCGTGGACAGATAGGACATTTATATTTTGTGGTTGTCTCATTCTCCATTTTTAGGGTTTTCTCACAACCGTGATTTGTGGTTGATTTCTGGCTCTTTCCCTTGTGTGTGTTGTAGAAGTGCTTTTTAGCCTTGGCTTCAGTTGAGAAGCTTTTACCACATATATTACACGGATGAGTTTTAACGATGTCAATAAGCTTTACATAACATTGGGGTAGATTTGAATATGGTTTGTTCCATACAAGGTCCTTTTGTGGTGGTGCTTTTGTTTCTTTGATAACGGCATCAGGATTTGTAACTGGACGTTTTGTTTGCTTGCATCTACCAGGTACACTCTTGTGTCTTCGCAAACTACTAGACTGTGCAAAATACAATCCACATCCATTACATTTATAGGGTGTTTGGCCAGTGTGAGTACGTACATGCGTGATATATTGAGTTAGTCTTGAAAATATTAGTCCACACCTGGGGCACCTGCGGCCGCGGTGGTATTTTCTTTTCTTCTGTGGGCTGGAATCAGAAGAGAGCCGAGGGCTATCTTTGGTTACACAACACACATGTGTTTCTGCTTGTTCAGTCCTCATCAGGTAGAGATTACAAGTCTTGCAAAACTGGAAATTGTGCACTGAATGGCAACAATGGTGGTGTTCAATAAGATGATCAACATTGTGGGTTGTGTGTTGGCAATCTGTGCAATGATAAGAGTTAGTTGTTCCATTTATTGACTCCGAGGTCTTCAATACTACAACAGGCTGCAAACGTTTTCTCATTTGTGTAGAGGATTTGAGCTGAGGTGCTTGTACTTCTGAATAGTTCATACTGTTACTCTCAGGTCTGGCCACAGAAGTGTCAAGTTTTGTTTCATCAGCATCACATGAAGAATCTTCTCTTGACAGAGGTTCACCATAGAGCACGCCAAGCACAGATGGCTTCTCTGCAGATGTGTCCAACTCTTCAGACAACTCTCTTGCATTTTTAGCATCATCTCTATTAAGAATTCCTGGATCTAGGGCCACTGGACTTTGATAGAGGGGCTGTTGCTGATCTGGAGAAGAGGTTTCATTTGTATTCTCTGCTGGACTTGTCCATTCCTTTTCTAGACAGGGATTTACGTCTGTGTTCGAGGTGCTTGACTGTGAACCGGATTCTAAACCATTAGAAACACTTTGCTCCTTATTGTTACCAGTCACAGCCAGATCACTACAATCTGGTTTTGTAGAGGAGGTTGTGGCTTTCTTCACTGGTAGACTTGTCCATTCCTTTTCTAGACAGGAATTTACATCTGTGCTTGAGCTGTCTGGCTGTAAGCAGGATTCGACATGGCTAGCATCACCTTGCTCGTTCTTGTCACTAGTATCAATAGGTGGACTGTCACTAGTGACACCAGGACCATTACAATTTGGATCTGGAGAAGAAGTGGTATTTGTCTTTTCTGCTGCACTTGTACATTCTTTTTCTATACGGGGATATACATCTGTGCTGGAGCTATTTGGCTGTAAGCAGGATTCTGAATGACTTGCAAAATGTAACTCATTCTTGTCACTGGCATTGCTCAAATGACCATCACTCATCACAGCAGGGCTCTGACAACTATTGTCCTCAGCGAAACTTTTGCAAGACTGGTGCTCAGATGACTGCAAACAGGATTCAACATCATTACTGTTACTTTTTGAGGTACTTGTGCATTCCCCGAGTTCATCAATGGCATCCTTAGAATCAGACACCTTGATACCTGGTGGAACCGAAGATTGAGAGGTATTTGACTGAATTTCTTTCTCCTGACAGTTGGTTTCCACATTTTCCTCTTGACCATCAGTGGAGTTTGGATTTGTGGATGTCTGCTCATCAAAAGTGTCTTTTTCGAATGAACTTGATTCTCTTCTTTCCCGTTTTAGGACTTCACTTTTGTCCCGCTTTTCCTTTGTCATATTTCTATCTTGACCATCTGGGGAGTTGGGATTATCATTTTCTTGGTCGATTGATTCCTTGATTTCCTTTCGTAGGACTTTTTCACCTGAGTGATCTTGCTCATTGTCCAATCTGGTCATGATATTTGGAGCAGTTGCAGCAGTCCGCTCATCCTCATTGCCATCCGGGCACTCTATTCCATCAGCAGTTAAGTTTTCATGGCCACTCATTGAGATGTTTGAATTTTCTCCTTGAGTGAGATCTCTCTCTGCATCCTCCTTTTGTTTCTGATCTAGACAGCCATCATCATCATTTCTATCCCCTACAGTCTTGCTTCCTGTAGTAGTCACCCTGTTAGAAGTAGTAGAGGACTGATTGTGTCCCGTGTGAGATTTCCCATTCTTTTCTCGACTTTTCATCTTGTTTTGTGCACATTCAACTGTGTTTTCTACTGCCATCACATTTGATGTACTTGCCAAAATTTCATTAGCCTTTAACATATTAGGGCACAGACTCTCAGTCGGAACCGTCATATTTCCAGTATCAGTGAAAAGCCATTCTGATGAGCTGGGTTTTGTAGCAACATCAGTTTTAGGTTTTGGAACTGAATTACTTGCCATGAATTTACAAGAGGGCCTTGTTTCCCCCACATCTGCATCAGAGCAGCTACTGACATCTGAGTAGTCCTCAAGAAATGATGTAGCTAGCATTCCACAGTCTTGCTTAAGTTCTTGTAAATCTGTTGGAAAAGATGAAGGAAAAGATTCTGATGTTGATAATCCATCTGTAGCAAAATCTGAGATATCATTATTTCCACATCTTGGCAAGTAATCTTTTTCCATTTGTTCTCCATCAGCTTGCCATGGCGTTTCATTGCAGTATCTTTGATAAAGACAGTCTGAACTGGGATTTTCCAAACTGGGATTTGAGTAATAGTTTGTGTTGAGGTTTGAGTTTGTAGCAGGGGCTTCGTGAGAAGCCACTGCACTGGGGAAGTCATGTCCAATGAAGTTCTCTATATGCTCCGACTCTGATGTCCTCCTCAAAGTGCTTGGATCTGATGATAGCGGTGGAAGGTTATGGAAGTATGAATCCCACCCATGAGCCATTCTCTGCAAGGATTGGAAGCTAGGGCTTGTTTTGCCCAATCCTGAAAACACAAAGAAGCATAGAATTACAAAAGAAAAACTACAACCATTATCATATAAAAAAATTACACAATAGGCCTACTTGAAAAGAAAATTCTGACCTTTTCTTGGACACACAAGGATTAGGAATATCCAGGATGATGTGGGTTACATCTGAATGGAAATCTGGAAAAATATATATTGATTAATATCATTATTATGAACATTTTACAAGCCACTAAAAAAAAAAAATCTCATTTACAATTGCTAGGTAGATTTACAATTTACTGTTCAATCTGTGTAGAGTGTGGATGTTGAGATGTGACCAGACACAAGGGGGACTACACAAATTCCCTCTGTAAATTCCTTTTACAGAGTTTGACCTTATAGTAATGGAGAGGTTTGTTTGTCCCTGTGAATCTCGCAACTATGTGGTCAGGTGCAACCGTTCCTGGTAGGGTCCACCAAGACAAAATTGGTCTCAGACAAAGGGTCCTACCATGAGTGATCAAGAACCTGAGAAACCGGTGGTCCCCTTCCATAGCAGGGTCAGGGTTAGATGGTCAAAACAACATGGGGTCGCTGCCATGTGGGCTCACTACCTCAAAAAGAGAGGCCAAGGGTGCATTGCCTGCCAGGGAGTGGGCTAAGGCACAACAGACACATTAGTGACGCATAGCTACTGGAACTAACTTTTGATGCGTGAAATATAAGAGAAAAAGCCGGAGCTTGTGCAAAAGGTGGTGCAATACCAACTAGCAAAAAGTACAGTGCTTGACTATGGCTAAAAAAATTGGTTGCTGAGGTAAATTATCATCCAATATACCAAACATGTTCTTGTTCCAGCTTGTCAAAAGTGAGGATTTGCGGCTTTGTATAATTTTTGGACTGTTAGTTGGACAAAACAAGCAATTTGGAGGTGATCTGAGCCGCATATGGCCACATTCTTTTAGCAGTGTGTACGCAAATGTGTCCTGGGCCACAATAAGGACCACCTACTGAACTGACATCCCTCTTAGATCTGCGGGGTCTCACTGCGCTCCTTGTAAATAGACAGGCAGACGCAAGAGCTTGTCTGCCTCGCGGCATGGAAATGGCTTCTGTGTAATACTGTATCCTGTCGGTACAAATGTATTTTCTTTATAGTCTATAGCAACATATTAAAATATATCTTATCTACAGACAATCAGACAAGGCATGAAGTGTATTACTGCCTGCTGTTATATTTCTCATGTCACAGAAACCACTGAGAGTGAATCTGGTGTTTTGGATGTTATCATCTTAATGTCGTGATGTGCTCAGCACAAATCTGACACCTGAAAAGCAAGGTGCTGCTTTTGCAAATCATATTCATGGAAACGCACATTTGTGTTAGATTATTTTTCTATATTTCTACTGTTTACAGTGTGATCAACGCGATGAAAGATAATAGTTGCCAGCAGCAAAATCATGTCTCTTAGTATCATAAAGTTTTTTGGCATCTCAGAAGCCTTTATTTTCATGGATCTGTTACTCAAACTGGACCTAACTGGACTCAGCCAAGACTGTCCCATTCCAACTGGGAGGTGACCCTACGGCAGACCCAGAACATGCAGGAATGCTTATCCCATCAGGCCTGGGAAGGAACTGAGATCCCCAGGAAGAGCTGGTTGACACATCTACGGATAGGGGCGTCTGGTCTATTTTGCTTAGCATGTGACCCTGACTTGGATAAGCCTCAGCCCTCTGTGGAGGGGACAGAGTTGGAAGGCTCAGGGGAGCAGTGCCCATCTCCTATGCTCTCTCTCTCTAGCACACATAAGCAGTGTGAGTTTGGAAGAGACCCATTTGATTTGGCAAAGTTAAGTAAGAAAGTAAAGTCCCAGGGAATACAAGGAAATGTCATACTAAAACCACTTACTTAGGCTAGCTCAAATTAGTATTGTCAGGGGTAATGATAATGAGTTGAAAATATCTGAACCTATCAGTTGGAGTCTTAACGATATAGGCAATGTTTTTTAATAGCTTCTGTCAGTTTACACATTGTTCATATAATATTCTTTGTTTATCTGGCTATTTTTTCTTGGATGTAGATGCTGTTCCGTCTTTCAAAGATTTGCTTCATTAAACCTTTGCAATCAATTTAACAAAAGTTTTCTGGAGTAGTTAAAGTAATAGTTGCAACAATCCTGCATTGCAGATGTTACTTTAATGGAATGGAATCCTTAAGATAATTCACATGTATGAAATTTCCTTTCAAACAAGCATTTCTCAAAGACAAAAAAGAGAACACACTCACAAACTTAATATTAAAAACGTTTTGTACCTGGTGTTAGACGTCTGCTGGCGTCTAAATCTTGAAAGACATCAATCCTGGCTGCCTGTAAAAGGGAAAGAAATGCAATTATTATTATTACCA
Source organism: Sebastiscus albofasciatus (assembly GCA_916701655.1). Classification (NCBI taxonomy): domain Eukaryota; kingdom Metazoa; phylum Chordata; class Actinopteri; order Perciformes; family Sebastidae; genus Sebastiscus; species Sebastiscus albofasciatus. The sequence goes on from CAKAOI010000585.1 coordinate 24,571, forward strand.
TTATCACTTGTTTTGCATTTTGTTTGTGCAAGATAAAAAAAAAAAAAATGGCATCAGTGGCTATTGCTCCTGACAAGAGAAATCAAGGCTTGTGTCCGTGAAATGGGTAAGGCTGTTCTAACTCACACAGGCTTTGCCCTCTACTGGACTTTATGGGTAATACTTTCCTCCAATCATAAGCACACGTTTGCCCATTGAGATTTGCATAAACGTGGCCGGCCAATCAGGAATTGCCTACCTCTGCTACTGAGCCTACAACTATGTCCCCCAATTCCGTCTCCGTACCTTTCATACAGAACAGTGAGGCAGAACAATGGTGCAACAGTCCCATCGTGAACATGAAGTGTGAAAGGGGCTAGTGTTTGTTCAGTGTAAAAAAGCAAAGACGGCATAATGGCGGATCGTCTATATGGCAGTATTGCAAAATCTCTGTGTGAAAGGGGCTCCTATGAGTGCTCTGAGGTAGCAGGCATGTACCTGCACATCTGCCATAGCTTCAAGTACTGGCAGACTCTTTCACCACACAAGCCAAAGCTTGCAAATTTGGCAACAGAGCTTGTTTGTGAAATGCATTCTTAGTATTACCAAATGCCATTTTATCTTAAAATACAAGCATACACTTAACTAGTATTCAAACCATCCATGTTTTAATGTCAAGTCTGTGAAACATTCCTAGCCCTAGCTTGATTTATTTTCCTTATTTTATTTTTTTCTTTCTATCAGACCAACTACAGCACCTGGTTGCCGGACACAGGATCTTCAGACATGTACATTCACAAGGGGCCTTTCATTTTTAAAATACGGCAAGAACTCAGTAGTTGAACAAAAGGTGTTAACTTTGCGAAAAGCAACCAGCAGATCATAGGCAATGTTCAGATCTGGTATTAACATGTGTGCTGAGTGATCGGATCACAAGTGGACAGCTCTAAGTACAGCTGTGAACGTAATCAAGATGCATTGAGGACACATTGGGCAGCTGTGGCTCAGAGGTAGAGCGGGTCGCCCCCAATCGGAAGGTTTTATTCCCAGTTCCTCAAATTTTATGTTGAAGTATCCTTGAGGAAGATATTTAACCCCCAAATTGCTCCCTGATGGGCAGGTTGACACCAGTGTGCGAATGGGTGAATGCTGACATGTAGTGTAAAGCGCTGTGAGTGGTTGGAAGACTAGACAGGCGCTATATAAGTGCAAGTCCATTTACCATTGAGATGTGATTGCTAAGACCACATTGGAAATGGCTTCTCTGCACAATTACTGTATCCCGTCACTACAACTATATTGTCTTTATAGGCTATTGCAACTAGGCACGTGGAGTACATTATTATCATACTGTCGATGATCTGTTGGTGTTTTTGTTCCGGTGCCCCGCACAGAGCTGACACCCCCCACTAGCTCATCCCCGGCTCTGAAGCTCTGTACCCCGCTGTTGCCTGGCAAAGGTAGCGGTGTCTGTGGCACTGCGGGAACCGCTGGTAGACAATAACCTTATGTTTTTATGTTAATAAAATGTACCCAAATTCACAAACATGTAGGATATTACTACTGACATCCCTGTAAACTTACGTTGCAATGTTGCTGTATTAGCCATATGTTTACTACATGTTTATTTGCATACAGAGCGGGGAAGTGAGATCCGATCACAAGTGAGTCACTCAATGTGGAGACACATTCTAATGCCAGGTGTGAACAGATGTACTTGGAGCTGGCCACTTGTGATCGGATCACCCAAGATGCATGTTAATGCCAGGTCTGAACAGGGCCATATATAACCGATCTTTTATTTTTTTAAATGGAGCTGAAAGAGACAAATTTGAATTTAAAAGAAATCGTAAATGGAGTTGGGTGGAGTATATTTTAAGAGACAGAAGAGGTGGTAGTAATTTACATTCAAGTGTCCTTCATAAAATTACCATTGCGTCCAGCTACAATGCCTCATCAACACTTATAGTCTTAACATGTGATCAAGCTAACACAGATGTGGATCCTCTGAAAACATCAATGAAACAGCCACAGAGAAACGATGGGTGTACTGACAAAACAACTAATCCTACAGGCAAATCAGTGTGAAGGTCATCTAAAATTCCTAGGAGGCCTTTCTCAGAATGGGCATTTTGACTTGCTAAATGGTGGAGAGACAGGCATGTAAACTGGCTACATTTCTTTTAGGTTCCAGTTCTAGTGTTTTGTGCATGCTGGGTCTGTGGAAGAGCTTACTGGCACAATACACTGGAGCAGAGATATCTTTGCATTCATCTCTCACCACCTCCTTTTCCTTTTCTGAACCCTGTACTGGACAACCACGTCCATCTCCACACCAGTGCACCTGTTAACTGCAGATATGCTCACAAAACAACCACAACTCCAACAGATCCAAGTCTTTCTTTCCAGTAATGTTAAACAGTATGTTGTACGATATGTACAGACAACACATTTAAAGAGGACCTATTTTTAGGTTCATACTTGTATTTCTGGTTTCTACTAGAACATGTTCATATGCTTTAATGTTCAAAAAACACTTTACTTTCTCATACTGGCTGTGCTGCAGCACCTCTTTTCACCCTCTGTCTGAGCACCTGGTGCGGATTTTGGGCTTTGTAACGATGCAGACCTTTTACATGCACAAAAGAAAACTATATAACACACTAAAGGAAAAGGGAAAAAGCACGAAAGCCTAATAGGTCCCTTTAAAATGGAAATAAATGGTTTATGTAAAGGCCCTGACATACCAAGCAGACAGTTGGCCAGTTTGGGGGCAGACTACCACGACCTGCTGGTATGGAGTTATTTAATCTCATGCAAGAGCAGAATGTACGTGGTAGGCGGCTGTTGGCTGTAGTCTTTGCGGTGTGTTTGAGTGCAACTTTTTGTCCCAAGACACAGGTGACGTGACCTTCATCGCCGCTGGTTCCCCGATGTCGGTTTGGTGCGTCTGGGCCTCAACAATGCAATGCACGTAATAACGGGCATTAGACGACGTTGTGGTCGTCAATCATCAATTAACTGCTCTACAATAATGAAAGGCATGCTGGGAGACACGTTTCTTGTGCACTGAAGTCAGAACTGACATCTTGTTCACATGTGCAAGGTAAAAAATGTCTTTGTAAGGACAGATATACAAAAATGCCTGAATAATCTTGCATATATTCTGGTAAATATGCTTGCACAATTAGCTGCTTAATGCATCCTGCTCCCCACATCTAAGACAAAGACACTGCATGAATGAAGGGAGAGAGACAGGGAATGGTCCCCGGCCAGATTCGAACCGGGGCATGTTCCATTTTATGGTCAGCACGTTAAACCCCTGGGCCACAAATGCACACTGTGTTGGTTTGTTTCCCGCACACTGCACAGTAACTTATGGGTGTCAGCTAGCAGCAGAAGAATAGGGCAACCTCTGTAAGGAAACCAAGCGAAAGTGTGCCACAAAACCATCAAGCAAGATGTTCTATGCAATCAGGTAAGGTAATTCAAGCTTAAACATTTAGAAACACCCCTCTAGCTCACTCCACGCCAACAAATGCACTGAAACCACTGGAGTTTTTTCAAGAAGACAGCATTTTCATGAAAAAAAAGAGCAGGCACTCTGTGCAGCTTATCAATCTACCCCTCCATAAACATCTCACACTATTGCCTTATTGTGCATTCAGAGCTCTTGACATAGTCCTGACCTGGATCAGTCCACTTCTGATTAATTGAGAACCATTTGTCTGATAATATATCATACAGTAGGGGGTACACAACATGTCTGATGACAATTTCCCACAGCTTGCGTAAAGGCAAATGACTATTACACACGCCAGAAGCATAAATCCACAGTGAATTGTGCTGTTTGTGCAGGAAGGTGACATTTTAGGAACAGTTTATCTCCAGTGGGGCACTGTCCTCCACTTCAACTGCATACAAAGCAGGGCTTGCACATGCAAGTGCAACTAAACATTTTCATTGGTTGCACTAGTGCGCCTGGACCCCCTACTTGTGGCACCCTTCTGACCCAAAGTATTGGGTGGAGATGGCCTCATCTGACTTAAAAAAATAACATTTATCTGCACCTTTATTTATGTTTACAATCATTTACATAATGTGTTAAGATAGTACCAATGTGTATGAGAACTGACAAAAAAGGTAATGCTTAAAATGTATTATTGTGGCCAGGCCTGGAATTTCATTTTTTTTAGGGGTTATGTTGTCATTTTTGAGGGTGTAAAGGCCATCAAATAAAACAATGATTTCAAGTACATACAAATAATGAATTTAACTTTAGGGTTAAAGATGATTTTATTTCTAATAAATGATATACTACTATCAGTGATTAAATTAAGAAAGAAAACTATTTATTTCTTCTATATCTTTTATATTATATAATTCTATAAAATAATTTATTGGTATTTACAAATTACCAATATTTCTAAGTTGTTTATTGGTTTTTTTTCGTACTTTGTTGTGCTATAGCCTACAAACAAAGTAAATACCAAGGGATCCCTCTTCTGTTGCTCTTCCTGAGGTTTCTTCCATTTTTTCCCTACCTGTACAGATTGTAAAGCCCCCTGAGACAAATTTGTGATTAGTGATATTGGGCTATACAAATAAAATGTACTTGACTTGAATACCATTAAAAGTCCAGTTATCAACGACATGGATCAAAGATTTGTGGTGGTGTTTTAGTTATTAAAAAATACATTCATCCTCATAATCATTTCTATTATATCTACATTTCACATACAGTGTCAGTCAGCAGGAGAAGAACGCTTGCATTTCTTCTCCTGCTTTAAAGACTGCAGATGGGGGTAGGAGGAGAAGGATTTGGGTGCATCCCCTCAACCAGCAAAGGACACTCGGAGACCATCAAAAATTTTCTGTAAAATAGAGCAGAAAGCTGCATCTGAAACGCACTGCGTCACCTCTGGTGGAATCACAAGCAATGTCTAGAGTTGCCGTATTGACAGGAAAGAGCCAGAAAAGAAAACAGCAAAATTAGCTAGGGCAGTGGGAGCGGGGCATTAAGGTCACTGTGGCCAATGGGCATCCGATTTTACAGAAGGGCATCAAGGCCAGACAGAGGGGCCACAATGCTCATGGTCGCCGGTGAAATTCCTGAGTGCACCTAATTTTTTGAGCTGGTGCAAAAGTTAGGCTACAGCCCTGCAAAGTTTTCAATACTATGGAGATTCATGCTTGGATTCAATAGGAATGATCTGGAATAAGTGTGTTGAAATAACAACTGATGGCGCAACCTGCATGACTGGACAACAAACTGAGGTGGTGAAGAATGTTCTGGGAAAAGGAAACAAACTATTGCTTTTTGCACAGAGAGTCCTTAGTAGCCAAGGACATGGCGCCAGTGCAACATGAAACTCTTAAAGATGTTGTCAAAGTGGTGAGCCCAGAGAACAGAACATGTGGGAAGACCCCAACTGTTTTTGGTACCGCAGGCTACAAAAAGTCTGAATCAGACAAATGAAGTGGGTATCTTCCAAAATTCCCCTGTTTTTCCACAGACAATGTTTCCTTGTTGAGCTGCAGTGGAAGGATAGAAACACAAGGAGGGAATTTTGTACTAAAGACACACAAGGTGGCACAGGTCAAAACACCTTGTTTTTCATAGAGACCCACATACCTGCAATGTTTCAAATGTTTTCAAATTTCAATTGATTTTCACTTAACTTGCACAACTCAATTCAAGCACAACACTGTAAAACATGCCATCTTAACTTGTCTTAGCGATGTTGTGTAGTTGAAGTGACAGTTGAAAAAACAGAGGAGCTGATCGGGCTTCAGCACACGACACAACAGCTGACTGGGCAAGGTGAGTACTGGTTGCCATGGTGGCAGAGCTTCCTGCTTTCAGTTAAAAGTGGCACCAACATCATACAATTTACGCATCTCCCTCCCACTTATTGAGTGCTTTGCACCTGCTGCAATAGTGACTGGACTGCTTAGAGTGGCAGAGGCAGTCACTAAAAGGTTGCCTTTGACACCTGGCAGTGGTGTGTAACATAGTCAAAAGCAAACACAAGAATCCAGAAGAACCATGTAAGACAATAGAATATCTATAGGATGATATATATATATATATATATATATATATATATATATATATATATATAAAAAATGCATCTAATAAGTTGAGTTCCCAAGAAGAATGCTTCATTTTGATCTGACAATTTACAGCATTTTTATATGAGCAACTATGTCTACATGGTGTGCCACACACAAGGACAGAAAAGCATTAAAAGATACTGTCTTGCAGAAAACGAGCCCTCACCAATCTCCTGGGTAGACACAGAAGAGTACCACCTTTTCTGTGCCCTTGCTCGTTGCTGTTGAATTGTGACATGCTATTTTCCCTCAGTATCAGCTCTGGTTTCGACTGCTAGGATTGAAGCAGGTCAGTTAGTGCACACTGTGTCATGGCATTTTATATATATATATATGTATATATATATATACACAATATATAATACAACTGCTAACTAACTCCATTTCCGTGTTATAATGCTACTAGGTACGGGTACTGCTTGGGGACAGTATTTACAGGAGGGGATGGCGAAATCAAACTGCTGCAAAGCAATTAATACAGCATATAAACGTCATACAGCTTTTTGCACTAATGTTCAACAGAATGGACTCTAACAAAAGAAAACACTGCACACACCCAGATGACAAATGCCAACCACCGTCGCCACTTGAACCAGCAGTAGTAGCTGATATAATCGCCTTGAGGGGAAGGTTACACAGCGACATGAACATGTGACATGTGTTGCATTTATCAAACTGCAGTGAATAACAAAGCCTTTAAACTGATGCACCCATGTGATAGCAGCACAGGCGTCTTGTTTCTGCGGGAGACACAAAATGTCCTACAACTTCCTTGGTGGCAACAATAAAAAATAAGGACAACATAACTAATGTTACCTAGCCCAACATCAGCCAAAGCCAGGCAAATCAGACCACACATGGATTACCTACTAAATGGCGAGTATTGCAACAAATACCAAATATGGGCAGGTGCAAAATCCACATATTATAACACATAATATAGTGTATGTCACTTCTGATTATGACATAACTTACTTGTTATGTTTGATAGAGATATGTTTGTATATTGTCTTCTAACAAAGTGGGCCAACATTGCCCGTTACAGGTGAGCTTTGCATTCACTACTTTTCATTCCTCTCTTTAGATGGCTCTTTTTTAAAATCACTCTGGAAAGCTGAAAAATGATAAAAATAAATAAATTAAATAAATCAATTTCTGAGCAAAATTGGCATCAATCCACTATTGCACCTGCCAGTAAAATTTAATAATTTTTCATTGAAAAAGATATTAATGTTTAGTTTTGATCGACAGAGAGGTACTAATTTAACTATATGTTTATTATTGAGGTTGTAGTTTGCAGTGCTGTTGAACTGGACTGCATTTAGGTATTTCTAATATTTTTTCCACCCCAGTTACAAACATGAGGGGTCAAGAATATTAGATACTCACTGAAATATAATGCAGTTTAGTGCAACACCACAACTAACTACAACCTCAGTAATGTAGACATTTGGGCTGTCCCAAATACCATTTTTTGGGCTTCGAAGCTTCGGTGGGTAATACTCAAAAGGTATTCAAAGCTCCGCTTTGTGGAGCGGCAAAGCAAGCTGACATGTTCTTCTGTCTGTCTGTCTCCATTTCCACCATTTCAGTGCCTGGGACAGTGCTCTACACACAACAAACAGTGATATCCGTCTGAGAATTACTAATAATAATGAATGTTGAATAATGAATAATGTTATGGGATTATTCCTTATTTTGTGGATTATTTGGGGATTTATACATTATTATTATTATTATTATTTATACATTATTATTATTATATACTCATATGTAAACAAAAAAACGAAGCATTTGAATACTGATTTTGAGGTTGAATACCATGGCAAAGGTCGAAGCTTCGAAGCATTCAGGTCAGCCCTAGTAGACATACAGTTGAATTAACAGCTATCTGAAAGTTTGAACAAAAACTGTCCATTATAAGCTTAGGAAAGGTAGAATATGTGGCAGAGCTGTGCACTAGATAGTATAGGTGTACCTAATAAAGTGGCCAGGGAGTGTGTATGGTTTGACAGAGTTTCTCTTGCTGAGGGATCATGGGATATGTTGTTAAAATGATCCTCAAATTTCACAAGGAAGTGCAGTTTGTTTCTCTAAATTTATGGACGGATACACCCTTGCTTTCATTTTACAGACAGATTGAGAAACAGCATATGACAACGATGATGAGGGTAGTGGATCAGAGACTATCCAAAAGGGGTGGGGGGTGGGGGGGGACTTTTGCACCCTTCCAACATGATGTCCCTCTCTACCTGCAAGGCACCCTGTGATGCAGACCTCTGTCATAGATGGATATACTGGGATTAAATGGTTTTCCCATGCAACTATGACTTTGCCAGAGGATTAGGGACTATAGTGACTTCATATCAGAGATATACCATCTAAGATAACGCAACTGTTTGTGTAAATAATTTGGGCAAGATTATAGGACAATTTACTTGAGGGTGACAACTTTGTTGTTGTTTTAAAGCAATTAAAAGTCACAAGCAAGGGACTTAAATGATTAAAACCTTTTCTTGTAAAACACATGTTATATTCTCTGTGATAATGTGGACATAGATGAGCATTTTTTAATAGTAAACCACCACGTATGACCAACCTGGTTATACTGGGTTAAATGGTTTTCCCATGCAACTATGACTTTGCCAGAGGATTAGGGACTAGTGAATTAATATATCAGGACATACATCATCCAAGATAATGCAACTGTTTATGTAAAAAAAAAACACCTGAGATCTTGGAGCAAGATTATAGGATAATTTATTTGAGGGTGACAACTTTGTTGTCGTTTTAAAGCAATTAAAAGTCACAAGCAAGGGACTTAAATGATTACAAAACTTGTTCTTGTAAAACATATGTTTTATTCTCTGTGATAATTTGCACACAGATGAGCATTTTTTAATAGTAAACGACCACCTGGACAGCTCTGTGCTGCTGCTCCTGTCTTTATTGTGATTTTGTTATAAGATGCTGTGCTTTTAGCCAGCCTGGTCATCATCCAAGATAATGCAACTGTTTATGTAAAAATATATTTGGAGCAAGATTATAGGACAGATCGCAGAGGCTACAAATTACTTGAGGGTGACAACTTTGTTGTTGTTTAAAGCAATTAAAAGTCACAAGCAAGGGACTTAAATAATTACCAGCAGGTGTACGAAACCTTTTTCTTGTAAAACCTATGTTTTATTCTCTGTGATAACTTGGACACAGGTGAGCATTAACAGTAAACCACCATGTATGACCACCTGGACAGCTCTGTGCTGCTACTCCTGTCTTTATTGTGATGCTGTTATAAGATGCTGTGCTTGTAGCCAGCCTAGATGGAGGTTCAGCTAACACACACAAAGGGAAAGATGCAATCAGCTCAACAGAAACATAAACATCCTCAGCAGCGATAAGGTGTGTGTCTATAAAGCCACGTGTTAGTTTCATTTAACCCTGACGCTGGTTGATGTTCTGGCTGAAGCTACCTAGCTAGCTATCTCTAGTAGCTACTAGCTCAATGCTAGCTAGCACTAACCAACAGCTAAGCCTCCTCTGCAGCTGGTCTCCTCTTACCAGATCAGTGTTGCTCCTGCGTGCTCCACCTCCGACTCCTTTTGTGGCTTATCAGCTACATGCTCTGCGTTTTAAATCACTTCCAAATGTCCTCTTTCTTTGTCAGTACACAGAGACTGTCCTCCTTGAAGACTGCTTCCTTCTTCCCTGGGAAAACACCGTCAGGAAATGTGTCTTTTCTTCCAGGACGGTGAGTCAATGAGTCTTTAAAAAACCCTGACGACGGTTGCTACACGGCTGCTTGTTGTGCCCTGTTGGTTGCAGCAGCGTTAGAGATCCAAGTCCGCCTCCATTATCTTTATTTGCGCATTTTTTTCAGACACAATGTGCCCGGAATTGTGCGTACGTTATACAACGGTCTGGTTGCGACCAATAACAAGGTGCGTGGACTCCGAGAAACCCGCCCACTGCTCGTTGTATGGCTGCCGCAGCCGGAGAGCCTGACGGGGCAGCAGCACGACTCCTTCCGGGCGACCAGCACCACGGTTCCTCCTTCTTACTCCTCCTGCTGCTGCTGCTCCCACTACTCACTACCAGGGGGCTGGCATTACACTGATGAATGAAGTCCTCAGAGGGGCTCCAGTGCTCCCCTGTGCAGTTTCAGTACCACTCTGTCTATGTTACATGTGTGTGATTACTGGGGGTGGGCTCTCAGTCAGTACGTGCCTGCTACTTGCCTTGTTGGACTTTAAAGGGTTAATTAAGTTGCCACACCACCATTTTGTGTGCAAAGACACGCTGCAAAATGGCGCCACCTTCGTTCTGGTCTATTACAAAAACCCCTTTGGCTGAGGGGGCACACAAGAACCACTTCCCATGGAGGGAAAAAAAACACATTGTTCTGGAGAAGAAGAAAAAAAACCCAAACCTATATTTTTGACATAATGGGTGAGCAGGATCCTCTGAATATGTCTGATATTCTGTGACCAGACGATTACTTTCTTATAGTGCACCCACTTTGCTTTTACCTCGGAATGTGCAGATCACTGGGTAATTGATCCTAGGTCACTGAATTTACAACAAAATTATGCAAATTAATATGGAACAGCTTTCTGACCAAGTCAGACAATATTAGCGTATACCTCTCAACCTAACTGGTCCTAACTGCCTTGTGGAAGTTAGGAACCCAACTACGTGGGCTGACACTACACTGATGAATGAAGTCCTCAGAGGGGCTCCAGTGCTCCCCTGTGCAGTTTCAGTACCACTCTGTCTATGTTACATGTGTATTATTACTGGGGGTGGGCTCTCAGTCAGTATGTGCCTCCTACTTGCCTTGCTGGACTAGATGCGGTTGGACTTTAAAGGGTTAAGTTGCCATACCACCATTTTGTGTGCAAAGACACGCTGCAAAATGGCGCCACCTCGTTCTGGTCTATTACAAACCCCTTTGGCTGAGGGGGCACACAAGAACCACTTCCCATGGAGGGGAAAAAAACACATTGTTCTGGAGAAAAAGAAAAAAAAACCCACCTATATTTTTGACATAATGGGTGAACAGGATCCTCTGAATATGTCTGCTATTTTGTGACCAGACGATTACTTTGCTTTTACCTCGGAATGTGCAAATCACTGGGTAATTGATCCTAGGTCACTGAATTTACAACAAACTTATGCAAATTAATATGGAATAGCTTTCTGACCATGTCAGACAGTATTAGCGTATACCTCTCAACCTATCTGGTCCTAACTGCCTTGTGGGAGTCAATTAACTTGTTGCAGCTTGCAATAAAAACAGGTCTTAATATCAGGGATTACTCCCTAAATATTTCTGTTAATCTGCATAATTGTTGGGTACTATCTTTCCTCATACTCACTCACTATTGTCAAATCCAAGCACTGAAGTTCCATACAAACTGTACACCTTAACCCCAAGAAACTGAAGAAACACTACACCTTCTCCACACTGCAGCTCAAGCCTACTGTCAGTATGCTTGTGGCACGAAGGTTGCAGGTTTAAATCAGACTGGCTGTAACATGCTGAATCCCCCATTTCAAAAGTTCTAATGACCCCTCCCCCTACAATGCATTGCTGCCCTTGCGCTACCTCAAAAAAATAAACAATACAAAACAACAAATGACCTGTGAACTGTGGCTGCATTGGGCACTTCCCATATGTCACCAGCAGTACTTGAAAGAAGTAGTCCCTACAAGGTCATGTGTTAAAGGCAGGGGTATGCTTGGGATGAAGGACGCTCCATTCGGCCACAGGGCAAAAGCAAGCCCCCAAGAAGAGCGCCGGGCTTTGAAGCAAATTTGCGTAGTGGTCAAACTGTGGAATTACAACTTCAGGGTCCGTCGTGACGCCATTGGGCCCGAAAAAACCTTTTCCTATAGACTTACATTGAGAAAGAGACGCCTATAAATCAGCAAATAATTTGCTTTGGCAAATCTTGAATAGCCCTTATTTAAATCATTAGGTCCTTTAAGTAACCACTACACTACGCCCTAATAGCCAAATCCAGAGTTATTTTCGTGCTGCCGTTCATATGAATGAGCCCCAGACCAAGGCTGGACCGAGGGCTGGGAGGTGGAGTTAAAGGAAACGCTACTGCGCCTGCTCTATGGGCCCAATAGATGTGGAAGATTGCTGGAAGATCCGGGTACTTTTATCACTCGACAGATGAGCCATTTTGGCTTCATGCGCCACTGAGCAACTTTCATAGGAATGAACAGGAGCCCACCTCCAATGCTGTATCCAGTTCTCTTTATACATCCATGGGCAATGCTGTCCCAAACAGCCACACCTGCAGGCACAACAAAAACCCTGCTGTCATCGGGGGGGTCAAAGGGGCAGTCAGACATCTGACGACTTGACAAGCACACAAGCGCCTTAAGCCCAGAACTAAAAAATTAAGTTTCCCTAGTACATCCTGCAATAATGCATGCAAGTATAAGAGTTGCAGTGTAGGTTGATTGGAGCAAGTTCCTGGGAACAGCATTAGATTGTGAAGCAATTTTGGGGTAGTGGCCCTGCTCGGTATTGCAGCATCACATCCGAAAAAGCCAATATGCCATACACAAACCTTAGAAAAAGAGCATCACAGACATGCCGAAATGACTTTGTCTTATTAGAATTTGATCCACTGGGTCCAATAACATTTGGAAAGTGTGGAAGAGTCATATCATTACCCTTTTATGCCATTAATGTTTGCAGGGACCCAACAGTAAGCAAGCTGCCTCGGCCAGAGAAAGTTTCAAACGTGAATGCAATCAACTGGCCTGGTGGGAGGAGGAAAGTAGTGTGCATGCACTCAGGCCCCCGAGACTACTTCGGTGTATGCGCCCAGTGAGCAGCTTTCAGAGGAATGAATGGGGCACCATCTTTTCACCACCTTTACCACTTTTTTTTTTTTTTTTTAATCTATCATGGTGCTGTAAGTACATTATGTAATCATGACCCAATGCAGTTGGGTCATATCCCAATGCACCCAATCATGACTTCCTGCTTTTGTCCAATTTCCCCTTGATTATTCAGCCTAGTGCATTCTTTACAGTGGATATTGAGCCCAAAAAGTGGATCTACCAATAGCAGAACTATGTATTCGACAAAGTCAGAAATCCCATGAGTGGCTCTCAGATGGTCCTTCAGTCAGTCGTGGCTCTTTCCTTTCTGTTTCCTTGCCTTTTTGCTTTTGTAGTATTACCTTCCGCAATGCTCAGTTCACATGGCAGGTTACTAAAATCTAGCTATAATCAAAAGTAGGATGGACTTTTGGGTTGTGTGCACAAAACACCTACTGCAGAAGGACTGCAAGTTGAATTCCCGGCAGATGTCCTGCCAGTTTGGTGACCAAGAGAATCCCCACTGGTTGCTCCAGAAAATGCTTTAATGCATCCCCTTTGTGTGCACACCTCATATTTTGTCACGCTTGTGACTGATGCTCAGCTACCTTAACTGTCAGGCTGCATGATTGGCATGTGTATTCATGTGCTCCTTTGGGTCACAAGCGTTATGTAAACCACAATGTGGACATGTGTAGGTCAGGCAGCTTGATGACCAAGAGGGCCCCCTCTAGTTACAGCAGTAACATAAGCTGCAACATGCATACACAGAAATGTGCAGACGCAGTAGGGATCCTCTAGTTCATCGCATCAGCAACTCAAATATGTTCAGTGGTGGAAAGCTGGTGAGGGATCAAAGAATCCAATCCTTTCTGAATTGGTTAATATTTTGAGAGGGAGAGAGGTCTTGAAGAGTGTTTACCATCCAGTAGTAACAAGTGCATTGGAGGAGGCACATAGTCTGCACTCACTATACACCGACTGTACTGTATATAAGAAGTGGACGTAGTCACCGTGACGTTTCCCATAAGTTTGTGTACTGTTGCTTTGAAGCCTCGAGTTCGGCATTTTGGCCGACGCCGTCCTGGTTTTTGGCCGTCGCCATGTTGTTTTTTTGCAACCAGAAGTGACACGAGAGGGTGGAGCTAAGTACAGTTGAATGCTTAATGAGGTATTTTTTAGGCGACTAAAATGTCACAATTAACTTTGATGAACTGAAAACACATCGTGAAAGGGTTAAAGTTGTAAGACGAAAACACGGATAACTCCCAAACCGTGGTAGCAACCTGTCAATCACAAGGTAGCCACACCCTAAAACATACCCTGCTTTATCGTCTATTTGACACTTAATGGGACCATAATTTACTGAATGAACATCATGCTGTATTGAAGAAGACTTGAAACTAGCGATTGAGACCATAAATGTTAATCAACTTCATGTTTACTGAGGTAAAAGTGAGAAGTAGGGTCATTTTCTCATAGACTTCTATACAATTAGACTTATTTTTGCAACCAGAGGAGTCGCCCCCTGCTGGCTATTAGAAATAATGCAAGTTTAAGGCACTTCTTCATTGGCTTCACTTTTCAGACCTGAAGATTGCCCCATGATCTGGACTAGGACACTTGAATTGGTTTATGTATCCTAGTAAATAAGAATGTGCCATTTTGCAGATTTACCTAAGATGAGGCAAATATTTCAAAGGAAGTATGTTTTTGGTGTGAGAATTGCAGACAAGTGTGGTACGTTTTCTGGTAATGTGAACACACCATGTATTTAAAAGACTGATAACATGTAGGGATGTCAGGCGGGGACCTTTGTGTGGAGGAACCTGCTGCCAAACATGAATGGTAAATTCCTGAACACAGATACCAGTGATACACAGGAAATTATGGGGAAAGCTACAATGGACCTAATGACCTTGCTCGGGTCACCTTTGAGGGACTGAGTGATGTAAATTTCCCCATCTGCTCATGTCTACAAGACTCTGCACAGTTGGATGGAACACATAAGACCATGATGACGGATGCGGGCACCCACTATGCGAGTCATACGTATGTAACTGTCATTAGAGGGAGTTCATATGAAGGTTAGGGAGTCTGTTTTCTTGGCTTGTTAAGTACAATAAGTTAGTAACCAAACAACCAGTTGAATTTCACTTTTTAACCCAAGGCCGTTTAGGCCAGTGCTGTTGGCTGCCCATATGAGGAACAGGTTGTATGCATGTTTTTCTGTCCATCTGATGTAAGACAAGGCAGAAATCCTCTCTGGGTCTTTTGAAAACTGTCAGATGTGCTACATGATGTAGAACAAGCACCAGACTTCTGGCTTTGCAACAGCTAATTATGCTGATATCTATATGGGTGTGGTCAGGGCAAGAAAGATAAAAAAAAAAGAAGAATATACTAGCCTGCCCCCTGGAGGAAAAAATGTTTCCTGAGCAACAAATGGTTACCATGATAAAGAACAAACAGGAAGGCACTGGAGGCCATTCATATGAATGTTTTCAGTAAAGGAGACCCATGTGGCCACAGTGCATGTTGCCATTGGGAAAGAGGATGTAATGTGAAATATTGTTGTTTCTAAGTGTTTTTTCTTGAAACTGTATTCTGTTTTTGTCCTAGTGGGAATGTTATGTTTAACAGGGCAGGTGTTGTAATATGAGCTTTTCTGCCAGGAAGAAAAGGCACAAGTGGTCACAAATTATGTCTTTGTTGCTGACATGCAATTGCGTAGGGAATCGAGTTGATGCAAGGTATTTCAATTCACCTATAGTTGCAAGACTACTTGTGCTGGACAGCATCAGATAGGTTGCAGAATTGATATAGGATTTATTTTTCTAATACATAGGTAAAGATAGTAAATCAAGGTTTGCAGAAGATCTGGAAAATTTTAATTGCAGACCTGCTTGATCCCAGGGGAAAGACTTTAACCACTACATGTTTTTTGGCTCAAAATGAATTTATTGCTCACTGCCGAAATAGTATGCTAGTATATAACTGCCAAATCTAACTATAAAGCAAGAAATCTCTGTCTGTCTGTATTTTTGATGAGAGTATGTCCTTCGCATATCTCGAGAACCATCCATCCAATCTACTTTCCACAAGGCGGGTATATTGCTGGGGACCCAATGACGTGCAGTATCGAAGTTGCTGCAATTTGGACAATATCAACAAACTTTGAATAAACAAGCGAACAGCTCTGTGCAGCAGCAGGTCTTCAGGGCTCTGTGGACTGAATCAAGCATGTCATCCGCAGCGGGCCTTTACAGGCATCGACTCATTCACTGCAGTTCACTTTTGCCGCAGTTTGGGGCTGTAGGTGAGCGTCTGTCGGCCTAGTTTTTGAGGTGTGTCCTGCAACGTCGGCTCTGGTCTTTTTTTTGGCCAATTCAGTATGTTGAATCGGTGGGGGAGCTCATTGGTTAGAGAAATCACTCTGATTGGCTGTTCAAAAGCAAGCCAACGAGTTTTGGCCAAGACAAAGGCAACGTGAGGCGACTTAATGGGCGGTCTTCATCGCTGCTAGTTCTTGGATGTTGGGTTGGTGTCTGGGCCTTAACGTTACAACCAAACTCAAGCATGAGCAGATAGCCTATTGGAACAGTGTCACTCTGCCATTGCATCTCAAATTGTGTAAGTTTGCCATAATAACTTATAACACTAATAACGTTACTGCCAGCAAAATACCTCCGCTAATTAAATCCATGCTCTACATTATAACCACGGTGGTTATGTCAAAGCCAGTGACTAATATGCCTATTTTGAAATGAGTACCTCCGCTCTATTTCACCAATGTTTCTGACCGCAAGTAGCCGCGACTTGGGTGTGTTTTGGGGGCCCCAGGCGAATACCATCTTGCTTTACTTTTCACCCTTTCTGTCACTGGGAATGTTAGAATTAGCAGAGGTCAGTTTTTAAAACATTATTTTTTGGGCATTTTATAGTTTTATTTGACAGTGACAATGAAGAGACAGGAAATGTGGGGAAAGAGTAGGGGCATGACATGCAGCCAACGGTCTGGCCAGGTGGGAATCAAACCGCTGTACAGGACATTTGCGGCCATGAGGTATGCGCCCTAACTATAAGAGTGAAACTACTGATACCGCACAGTAAAGAGAGGCATTATCAGTACAGTGTACCTACATTTTCTGAACATCTGATCAAGGTGGAGCTCTCAATTTTTATATGATGCTGGATTGAATCGGCAATGTAACTAGTAACATTTCTCTGTCATGTAAATGTAGTTCTACAATGTTTTCCTCTGAAGGAGAAGTACACAGTAAGTTGAGCTGAAAATTTTTAAGTGCTTTGGGGACCTTTTGTAAGTTATTTCAGGGTACATATAGTAATATACTTACATTGTAACATAATTCAATATTTTTATATCTAAACATCATAATAAATCTATAGCGGTTAGGGGCCCTTTTAGTTGGGGGGCCCAGGGTAGCTGCAACTTGGGTGTGTGATTCAACTATGTCATGGCAGGTGTATTGCTCAGGACCCAAGGAAGCGGAGTGTTAAGTGTAAAGTTGTTTGTATTAGCGGTTCTCGAGAAGGCTGCAAGCAGTGGTAACACGGGCCAAGCATTCAGCCTGTTCTGAACAGGCCCCTTTTGAACGGGTACTGCATTAGTACTTTGATAGAGAAAAAAAAAAACAGTCTGACCTAAGCAGTAGGCTTTCAATTTTAGACTAACAGGCCCTCAGTATCTTGAATACACCACCTCCATACTATAAGCCTATAAGAATACAATGCCATTGTCTTAACTGCAGCTTAAACGCTTTATGTGTCTCATAGCCACCAAACAGGAAGACCCATACCATTGGTACAGCCTACGCACACAAGAACATTTGGAAAAAGAGATTGCAGTAAAGAAAACTAGGGCACACACTCAACTCAGTCCACTGTAAGGTACATGTTGTATATTTGCACAAAAAGTTAAAGAACCGGTATGTCTGCATGAATTCAGGTTCACAAATTGTTAAAGCAAGCATTTTCTTGTCTAAACTGTACTGTGGTCACTCTGTATGGCAGATTCAGGGAGTTCATTAAATGAGGTGTCTCAATAATGGCAAACTGAGAATGTTTTTTTGGCACAGGAGATTATTTCAGTCCTTAGATTGGCCACAAGGACAAGCAGGCAGTAAGAGTGACTCTGCGACATCATCATCAGCTCTTTTACTAACATCTAAAATGGTCATGGCTGCTCATAACAAAATAATAGCTAACATTAATTCAATTGTTTAATGTATTTAATAGAAAGAGAAACACAAAGCTCAGACTCTGTGACAAAGTTAACAGTTATTTTCAATAGAGGCCACAAGAACCAATATTGAACCAATCACAGGAATGGTTTCCTATGAATTGCATGCAAGTGTCACAAAATCACAAGAACCTTGTCAAATATCTTTGAAATCGATTAGCTTGTACATTTGCCAACATTTCTGATCCACAACCAACACAAGAATTTCCATCTGTGCAGTTGCCATTAATTTGCTGTACAATTCAATAAAAATATAAAATAAGAAACCTAAATTACATGTAGAAGGAAAAAAAAAATGTTGTCAATGGGGTTTTCTTACCGCCTGATAACAGCAAAAAGGGAGTCAAAGCAAAACTGATGGCACATAAAGTAATTTCTCTGTACAACTTTAATGGCACAATTAAAAATCAACTCATGACGATGCTACCCTTTCAAAAAGGAAGACATACATATACATACATATTTAAGAATTTCAAAAATCACATACTTGCAAGTAAAACATGATGAAAAATGAGGCAATGTGATTGACAATAACAGCATTGGTAGCCACTAAAAATGCAATGAAGCTACATAGTCATCCTAGCTAGTCAACAATTGGTGGGACATCAAGCTAACTGCACTGGTAGCCTGTTAGAGAATACTATTAAACTTGCAATTTACCGATGTCAGACATATGTTGTTATGGAAATTTTGAATTTAATTCAAAATTAATTTGGTATGCTCCCACCCAAGCCTTATTTCCTGATTCCCATTGGTTTCTGAAATTCACCAATAAACAGAAATGTTCTCCTCATGCCAAAGACAAAAAGTGTATCAAAGTAAAAGTAAAAACATTAGAAAACAACATATTCATCCTAGCTAGACAACAATTGGTGGGACATCAAGTTAACCACACCCGTAGCCTGTGGGAGAATACCAGGTTCAAATTTGCAATTTATCAATGACAGACATATGCTGTTTTGGTATGCTCACCCAAGCCTTACTTCCTGGTTCCCACATTTTTCTGAAATTCACCAATACAGAGAATTTTTCTCCACATGCCAAAAAAAGTGTATAAAAGTAGTTATGCATATATATATATATATAAAAAAAAACCATTACAAACTTTACATCAATATACAGGTCTTCAAATACTTGCATTCGAAAGAGTCAAAAAACACTCAACTACTGAGAGCTTGATTGTTGGCAATAACAATAACTAGTGGATCTGACATGATAGTTACCCATTGTTTTCTGAGCCATGAGAAGTCTGGTGCTGAAGAAACGTGTCCAAGCATGAGAATGTCTCAGTGCACTCAGTGCATTCGTAAAGAACCTCTGAAGAATTTCCTTTATCATTTGGAGTATGGTCCATATAGTCATCCTCTATGTCCTCTGCATTTCCCTTTTCTAAGGCAGGGTCCCCACTGGAACCAGTGTCGTGAGATGCTTGTCCAACATCATCATTTGGTTCTCCTGTGCTTGGGTGATTTTGAAGGTGAAGCTCAAGGGATGAAGAGTTCTTGAATTGAGCTGGACACCTCGGGCACTTACTAGGCTCCTTTTTGTGATAGCGTAAGTGCCGTTGGTACACACACAAGAGCCCAAATCTCTTTCCACATTCCTGACACTTGTAGTTAACTCGACCCGCTTTTCCCGATTGTTTCCCCTTTGGATATTGCTCTGGTGATGCCGTTTGTTCATTGTCAGAGGAACTCTTGCTTTTCTCGTCAGGAGAGTTTGTGTCCCCATTAAGAGAATTGGGAGAAGGCCCATTTTGTGGGTTTGTGTTGAAGTGTTTCAAACCTGGTTTCTTTTCTATTTCAGTTTTGTGGTACATGGCTATATGCCTTCTCAGATCACAGCGCTGTGGAAAATGTCTACCACAGAATACGCATGTATGCATAGTACCCTTATGGTATCTCATGTGCCGAGATAAACTACTAGAATGATTAAAGACGCGATGACAGTGCTTGCAAGGATGCAGCTTGCCATTTGGATTACTTGTTCTTCTACGTCTACCTTTAGGCGGCATTCTTCGCTTAAAGGTTCTTTGTGATTCTTGATTCTGCTGATCTATTTCCTCCTGAGTTTGATGTGTGAGATGATGCTCCTTCAGAGCTGCTAACCTTTGGAAACGATCACCACATAAACCACATCTGTATGGTGTGGGAGAGAAGTCAAGAATGGCTTTACTATGCCCATTCTTAACATCAATAGATGTGCCGTTACTGTAGCGGTTTTCAAGTGGTGCGTCTTCTTTAGAGTTCACTTCAACTTCAATTTCAGATGCAAAAGCAGCATCAGCCTCTTTTCCTTTGCAAAGGTACAGTGAATGTGTCTGAAAATCTGACATCCAGAAAAAATTACACTTGCACTTCCTACAAGGATATGTTTTCTCAATCTTCTTTTCCTGCTTATTCACAGATTTACCCAAAGCTGTAGCCTTGGCAACGAGGTGATTTTCTTTTTGGTGAGCATTAAGTGCATCCACTTTAAGGAATCGCTTACCACAATGACTACAACAGTGAAACCTCTCATTGGCATGGTCTTGGAGGTGATTCTTAAGGTCCTGTCTACCTTCAAAGATCTTACAGCACAAAGTGCACTTGTAACCTCGCTCTGTGTTTCTATACTGCTGGTGACGATGTAAACTCTGCAGGCTGTTAAATGATCTGCTACATATTTCACAACGGTAATTGCCCTGGCGAGACTTCTCCAAGTTCAAGTCTGATGGCCTTGGCCTGAACACATCTCTGTAAGGTGAAGGCTGTGGCCTTAGAGTTGGAGACACTGGTTTGATAGGGGTTGGGAAATGCGATGGCAGGACTCCAGGAGATACTGGTTTTACAGAGGAATGTGACTCCAAGCCATTGACAACTGTCAGTGTGCCATTTTCTTGTAGCACATATTCTCGCGGGATTTCAAATCCATTGGATGAGCCATCTAAGGAAAATGACTCCAAAGGTCCATGAATGGCCATGTGGGCCAACACATTAGAGTACTGACTGAACCCATCACCACACTCAGTGCAGATGAAGGTACTTGATTCTCCACCCAACTGCGTTGAAGCAACAGTATTCATTGATTTCTGCTTTTCCATGATGAAACTATTTTGGCGATGTGCTGATGGCATCACTTTTCAATCTGCAAGTATGAGTGAAACTTTATCCAGACACCCACAAAATCGGTTTCCGTGTGAGAATCAGTATGTCCACTCTCTCAACACACTGGTCCTAAAATGGGGTCCTTGCAAGCTGAATGTCCATCCCTCTGCTAAGGTTTTCCATGTTGTATCAGCACCTGGGGGGATAGAGGAAATAAAAAAATCAAACAAAACTTCAAAATATATGCCAGATGACTATGCAGTGTTACTTTGCATTCATTCCAAATTACCCAAACCAGGTTGGATGACACGCGTTGACTAATTCAGATAATGGGGTTTTCGCTTTCTATGTTCAGTAATGACTGCTGAATCTGTCCCTTTCCAGTAAGATCCGGCAATCATTCGTTTGCTTTTTAAATATGTCCAGGATCTATTCATCATCTCAATACACTCAGTTGGCACTGTTGAGACCTGGTATTAACATGCGTCCTCAGTGATTGGATCACAAGTGGACAGCTCTAGGTACAAGTGTGAAAGCACTCAAGATGCACTGAGGACACATTGAGATCCGATCATTCAGACCACATTCAGAGGTGGTCTGGGTAATATATGTCCACATTCTTTTAGCAGTGTGTACGCCACGGTGTTCTGGGCCATATTAAGGACCTTCTACTCCATTGACGTCCCGCTGGGATCCACAGGGTCTCACTGCGCTCCTCAGGTGAATAGACAGGCAGACGTGGGCGCTTGTCTGCCTCGCAGCATGGCAACAGCTTCTGTGCTCTACTGTATTCTGTGAGTACAACTGTATTTTATTAAAATACATCTTATCAAGAAGCTACATATCTAAAAACTATCAGACTAGGCATGCGCTGTGATTTATTATCATATTGTCGGAAATGTGTCTGCGTTTTTGTTCCGCTACTTTGCACAGAACTGACACCCGCTCGCTCTCATCCTCGGCTCTCTGAAGCTCTGTACGGCGCTGTTGCCTGGCAAAGGCAGCGGTGCTGGCAACGTGTGTGGAGGTACAATAACCTTTTGTTTTGATGTCAATAAAATGTACCAGAATTCTTGAATATGAAGGATTTTACTATTGACATTCACGTAATATTCTGTCACAACGCCTGCTGTATTAGCCATGTGTTTACTATGCATTTAATTGTTATTTGATCGGATTACAAGTGGTCACTTAAGATGCATGTGGAGGCGCGTTCTAATGCCAGGTGTGAACACTAATTAAAGCTGTCCACTTGTATACGGATCACCCAGGACGCATGTTAATGTCAGGTCTGAACAGGGCCTTTGATTCATTTGGGAGTTGCTTACCCACCACTGTACCATAAGCATATATAAAAGTTCTTTGATTACAGTCATTGGGTTGATCCGCATCAACGTGACAGCCCACTGGGAAGAGGCTCAACTGAGCACGATTGTGCACTGCAGAGTCAAGGTTTTGATCCCACTCCCCCATCTCTTCTCTGACAGCAGGCAGACACTTTTCAGTGCACAGACACAGAGGTGATCTGATCAGTGCAGCAGTGAATATAAACAGTGACAGAAGAAGAAGTAATGTGGAAAACAAGAATTTGGGGAGTGCTTGGAGCTGGACCCACAATAAAAAAATATCACTGCAGAAAGTGGACATTACTTTCACAGATACAACAACTGGCTGATAAAGATCTCATATCCAAGCTTCTGAATAGACTTTACATCGCTTTAAGACTATCAACACAGAGAATCCAGCTCAACAGGCCTGCACTTCAAGAGGTTGAGAAAGAAAACATACTGTAAAGTTTTTTAAAACTTTCTTACAGTCACAAATCAGTTACAAAAAGAAAGAAAAAAAGACAGTGTTGGGAAAAAGACGGCAAGCTTGTCAGATGATCAGCTACAGGCCACACTGCAGTACTGCAGTATGGGAACCAGCTCACTTCAAAAACATCATCAAGGCAACCAACTTCTTTAACTCTACCTTGCTTTCCTATGGAAAATCATTCATGCTGTACCAGCACATCTTGAGTAGTTGCGGTTTCACATGGCTCAGAGCAACTACCCCCAACCCCTATTGCAAAAGGCACAATTCTGTCCTCTAGAAAAAAAGGGTCAAGGTAAAACAAGGTAATAAGATGTCCTTAAACGGTCCAATTTATCACTGAATGCTCTACCATCCACAAAAGAATATTAGTAGCAAGAGGTGCCTGAGAGAAGCCCTCCACATTACCAGACTCCAACATGCCCAAGTCTATCATGCCCCTTTCAGACCAATATAGTGACCCAACTCTCTGGTCAATCTAAAAGTGTCAACCCACATCATCCAACCTGGCTTTATAACCAAAAGATGGGTTGCATGCAAGGTTGGAACCTGCCTGTCTTTGGTAAACTGGCACTCCTAATATAGGTATGCTATTAGATCCTGACCCTGACATCCTGAGAGAGAGAGAGAGTGCGCAGGAGAGAGAATGTGAAACTGAGAAACTTGTTTGGTACTCATTTTACATATTGCAATGCTTTATAATATTATGCAATTCTGTAGTTTAGAGAGGAAAAATGCAAGAAAACTTTCCAGGCACCGACAGGCCGTCCTCTAGTCTACAGAGTGTCCAAGTGAGAAAAGCACAAGTAAGTGAGCCCATCAGGAGGCCTCTGGTAACTCTGAAATATATACTGGACATCATGGCAGAGCTGGAAACACTCTGCATACCACAGCTGTTCCCTAGGTTCACTAGTCACAGCTGTATGATGCGAGAAAGAAAAACAAAACACTGTTGAAAAACTGATACAGACATAGCCACAATCTCAAGGTTGTAAAGGCGCCTTGAGTATTGCCTTGAGGTGAATACACAATTAGTTTGTGTTGTATACAATGCAGTCTTGAAGTAATTAAGACAGTGACATTTTGTGTCTTTATGCTCAGATTATTCACTTGCTCAGATTTTGCTGCTGTACCAGTGAACCAGTCAGGCAGCAATGAGAAAGAAGTTATTGCTTTTTACAGCCCCTCAATGAAGTTGCGTTGTTGCGATCACAACAATTAATGCAAATTCAACCAATCCCTGTGAATTATACGCGAGCTTGCAGTTTTGTTCAATCGCCGAAACATTTCCGCAAATTGGACCAATCAGAGCAATCCTTCGCCCAATTATGCCATGCAACGTCATCAAACTCACTTGCTTGTTTTTCTGGTTGTGAAGATGCAGACGGCTCATATTTACAAACATAAATTACAGCTAAAGACCGTACAAGGCAATTCCCTGATGTTCTGCACGAAAGCGAGGGTAAACTGTTTTGCACCATGAGCAATGTTGTGGTGGATCTAGGGCTGTCAAAGTTAACGCGATAATGCAAACTTGTTTTAACGCCACTAATTTCTTTAACGCATTAACGCAACTTGCGATTTTTAGGTCGTATCGGGCCTAGTGAAGATACTGGCATCTTATGAAACTAGAAAACCTGAGGAATCCATTAGTACCAACCATGTCATACTAGCTTGTCGTGAAGTGGGCTAAATGACACTCCAAAGTTTTGTTGAGGAAAAACTGTCATAGCCATTTTCAATGGGGTCCCTTGACCTCTGACATCAAGATATGTGAATGAAAATGGGTTCTATGGGTACCCACGAGTCTCTCCTTTAAAGACATGCCCACTTTATGATAATCGCATGCAGTTTGGGGCAAGTCATAGTCAAGTCATCACACTGACAGCTGTAGTTGCCTGTTGGGCTTGTGTTTGTCATCGTATGATTTGAGCATATTTTTTATGCTAAATGCAGTACCTGTGAGGGTTTCTGGACAATATTTGTCATTGTTTTGTGTTGTTAATTGATTTCCAATTATAAATGTATACACGTTTGCATAAAGCAAGCATATTTGCTCACTCCCATGCTGATAGTATTAAACACATGACAAATCTCCCTTTAAGGTACATTTTAAACAGACAAACACTTTTCTACCGCAAAACACACCTGGAGAATGTTGCATCCAGATCTACTGCAAGTGCTGAAAGAATCAAGGTGAGTTAAATTAAATATGCATGGTTCGTAAAGTTAGTGTAGTATTTATCACAAAGATATAGAGGCTTGTTTTCCTGTTTGCTTGTGTGTGTGTTGTCAAAATTGGCCAAAACCGGAATATTTACGCATTATGTCCTGTTGTGCAATACATTCAGTGCGCGCGAGGCAGACAGCTGCGGTAGTGCTGCTTTCACGTGGTGCGCGAAGGCTCCACAAGTTGTTGCGGTCTTTGTCGTGCACCTCTGAATTGGTGTAACTACGCGCCTTCAAGGGAAGACTGGCCAAGCAAGTTTGCCATGGATGCCTTCAAGGGAAGACTGGCCAAGCAAGTTTGCCTACGTCGTGTACAGACATCTCTACAACTGTTCATTGAGAGACCACAGGGACAATCGCATGTCATTACATTCTTGAAAAGAAAAAGGCAACACACTGGGGAAAAACAGTGGCTTTTTGCTGCTGGCTGTGAAAGAATATGAGAGATCATTTTGTAGAACCTAAAAAAAAGGTCTCCTGGAAAGAGTGGCGACCAGATAGGAAGCACCGAGAGACAAAAAATAATTTTGACTTGGAGGTAAGCAACAGTCATAATTACAGTACACAAATGCAATGTTTGGCCTACTTTCCTTTCCGGTATCACTCGTTAACTTCTTGCTTAGCCACAGAATATTTTGTTTCTATGCCCTCTGGCTATTTGGAGCACACTGCAACAAACAACGCCTTGAGCATAAATGCCTCTGTGCATGCTCGTAGCACACGCGCCATCTACGGAGGCCTGTGCCGCGATGTGTCGCGCGAATATAAACAAAACTTTAAGCTTCCAGAGCAAATGCAGTATGAACACCTAGGTTTTTGACTACTTGGAGAATCTGCAGATGAACTGTTACAGTATGAAGCATGTGCCCAGTACTTTGAGGGGCTTGACATATCTTTTGCCCTAAAGATACATATCCTCAACACATTGGAACAGACATACAACAATGCAGAGGAGAAACTCAGCAAGTGCAGGTCCTACGGACAACATGACATTAATTTCCTTCAAGAGGTCAGGGTGTTTAATCCTCGTTATACTGCATTTAAGAATGACACTGTTCAGCTACAAATACATCCCAGGCTTCAGTACTGTTCCTAAAGATGAATTGGATTCCTACTTCATCCACCTGGGTCCAGCAGCTGTCAAGAGCTTCAGCATGTGGAGTGGTGAATGCGTACGATATTCAGAGCATTAATATAGCAACAACCAACTACTTGCTATGTAAAGATATAGTGGAGTAATGTCTCCCTGAGCAGAGAATGAAGTTGCTCTCCCTCTGTTTGTGTTGTAATTCAAGCCTCTCCTTCCTTTGTTGACATAGTTGTAAGTGCTTTTAGCGCATGTGAGAGTGCCCTACTGGCTGGCTCACGGCTGCCGCTCTGCACTGCCCTCATACGGTGGTTACCACTGATAACGCTGTCCCAACCGACCTCCACCATTGCGGAAGCATAGCACCTACCCACCGGTTTCCCACCAGGTTAACACGGTTAGCTCTGTCAGCACCGTTAGCTACAGGCCGTCGGCCATGCTTAGAGCCGTGTGGAGGAAATAGAAATGCTCCCAATCTTGCCTTTCGTACCTTCAAGGGTGTAAAGATTAAAAGACTTACATTTTCAAAATGGCAGCACAAGAGAAAGATACACAACCACAAACCCAATTAAAATTCTGAGGGAAATCTGCCAAAGACACCACAGCTATAAAAGACTCCTGGGGTCTCATTTATAACCGTTGCGTACGCACAAAACGGGGCCTGAAATGTGCGTACGCCACTTCCCACGCAACAGTTGTGATCTATAAAAACAAACTTCACGGGAGAATGGGCGCACCGATACGGAAACTTTGACCCATGCGTACGCACATTATGGAGGCACCGAGGCAGGGGAAACTGGAGACGCAGATGAATTGAAGCCAAACTGTAGACATTAAATGTCATTATACTTATAATGATGCCTCTCACACATTTAACTTCACTTCATACTTATATCCACTTTATCATAAACATTTAAAACAGCAGTGTTATTTGCGCTAGTGGGCCATAACTATTCCATAAGCACCTTACAAATGTGAAAGATCAACTCAAATCTCAAAGCAAATTCCGCTCAATATCTCATCAGCGCTGTCTCCATCACGTCCTCCACCTCTGGAGCTCAGCGGAGATCGGGCCGGACTACAGACACTGGCAGTCAGCTGTGGAGCAGCTGTTGAAATCATCATCATAGGTTGTAGAAATCCAAGATTATATCAAATAGCATTAAAGAATGGCAGAACAGAGCGCCAATAGTTTTAATAATATCTTCTAATAGTGTGCAGATATCACCAAGTACCATATTAGTTTTCATAAAGTTGTTGTGTAAAATTGCTGCAGTGATGACATGACTTATTAATTTATGTATGGTTTATTAGATAGGGACAGATACAGTATAAATAGACAAAATGAAAACAGCTATCCGATGCAACTATCAGACTGTCTCCGGTGCGCCACCGCGGTGCGCCACTCTGCCCTCTCCAGTCACCTCCACCCAGCACATCTTCACCAGTATTGATTGTGTAAATTAACAAAGTGTGTAAATGAAGCCAGTGACAGCTCTCACACAATCGTTACTCTCCATATCGTCATTATCATTATCAGTCCTAATCATAATGCAGGACAAGTTCGCCATAACAACTTAAATAAATAAATAAATAAATAGTGTACAGATGTCAAACTTCCTTTTTCTAATGATATCCAGGTGGGGGATATTATTGATTGTCTTGATCACTTTAAGTGAATGGATCAGTCTGATTGCTGTAAACATATAAACACAGCGGTGAGACTCGGAACATGCTGCATGGTGCTTGTGGATATACCGGCAATGTGAGGAATACGTGACGTGAATGAGAGAATCAGGAGAGAACAAGTGTTCAGAGACCTCCTCACCTACAATCTCCTCCATCTCTGTGTCAAAAAAACTCCTTTTCTCTGTCTTCCTCTCGGTAGTCGCCGTGATTCACCGTAAAGAACCACTAATCAACAGGCTCATTCACATGCAGAAACATTCATGAGGTGCTTTGCATTGACCATTTATGGTTGAAAGTGGGCGTGTAGTGGGCGGAATATGAGGCGGATCCACGTGCGCACATTTCCAGGTGGACTGTGATTTATAAAGGGAACATTGCGTGCAGGTGTGCGTACGCACAGTTCTATAAGTCTGATTTTTTTTTGGTGCACACCATTTTCGGCTTTTGTGCGCATGTACATTTTTAGTATGGATTCTACGCACTGTTTTATAAATGAGACCCCTGGGCCTCCTCCTGAGTTGGATGTTGGATGTGTACATATGAAATGACCCACACATGTGCTGTCATGGTCTACTTCCACTTCCTTATAACGTTAAAAACACAGAACCTTGAAAGAGCTACAGTAGGCAAAATATGCAACAACAGGAAACATATGCAAGACAGGGATGCACTAATAGGGATGTCCCAAACCAATCCGCAGCATCGGGATCAGGGCTGATCCAGAAGTTGGAATATTTATATAGGCTATTTATCACCATGTTATTTGTGGGTCCCACCAGCTATCAACCACTTCACTTTATAAAAACACTGGAAAAGCAACCACACAGTGCTGTGAACTAGGGCTGACCGATAAATCGTATTTTCATCGCCATCTCAATATGAACATGCGCAATAAACACATCGTAAAAGGCTGTCTAAAATGTGATGAATAAGAAATCATTATATTTTGGGATGGTTACCGAAAACACGGTATTAAACGGGCTCCGGGGGTAAAGATCATAGTATTTTTCATCCCGCTGCAGTCTCTCCCTGCTCTGTGTCGGAGCTCTCCAAACACATAAACACACACAGCAAAGTCAACAAACAACGTGAAGACAGTAAAGGGAACCAGGTGAAGTTGAGTTGACAACAACTATGCTTGTTACTGTAAGTAAGTGCAAAAAACTTTGTAAGTGCAGAGCCAAAATACGTTATCATTACACCTGTTCAACAAGCATAAACATGATGAAACGGTTCAACATGTAGGAAAGTGATATTTCAATCTGCTCTGTCCACAGTCTCTCATCCACTGCAGCTATGTTTACACAGGCACAGCGAGCTAGCTCGGCAGCTAACAGCAAATTGTAAACAAGTGTAAGTTATTTTGTTGAGTTCTGGATAACTTTAGTTCCCTCCAGTAAGCAGTTGTCCAGTGTTTGTGTCCGGGGAGTTTATTGTTAAGGGTGGAACGGAAGGAATGAAGCGGTGATACGCCGTTACTGACAAGGGTGCAGATAAAAAGACGGAGCGTCTGAGTTATTAATTTATTATCTTCATACAGTATACAGTGGGAGCAACGTAACCCTCGGCTACACAAGCTAAAACAAAAGCAGGCAGTAGGCTCTGTGGTCTAACTGTTTAGGTTAGTTTGCCACATATCTTACTTGTTAACTTATCTGCTGGCTGAGACAAAGCAGCCCCTCCTCCCTCTAACAGCGGTACCTGAGGCCTGTACTACGAAGCGAGTTCAACATACCCAGGGTATCTTCTCGTTATCTGGCTTCACTTAACCTAACAAACGAGATCTCGCTAAACTGTACTACGAAGCTGGTTATTAACTCGGTAAGTCAACCCAGGGTTTTCCAATCTCGTTATGAGCGCGTTCACATGAACGAGGAGGTGTTTGCAGCATCTGACCAATCACAGACATGAACAAGACTACTGACGGACAGGCAGAGCGGCACATTTAACAAAAAGTAAACTATATTAGACAAATACGAACAAGTTAAACACATAATCCAGACTAAAAATAACAAAGTTGAAGCTGCTAAATGCAGAAAGAACAGCTGGAAAAAAAGAAAAAACTCCTGATGTGTGAATGCATAAATTAACAGACTTATTAATTTAACGGAACACTCAAAAGTCGATTATACTCGTCTAAATATAAATAGCTTTTCAGAGTGTAAAAGATGATTGGATAACTTATCTTTTTACGCTGCGAAAATGCTGATGCGTCTATGACTATTTAAACATCCTTTCACCTGCTTCCCCTCTCTGTGGCGGTGTGAAACGGACTCGAGAGCAGGTAAAAACAAATAAATATAAAAACATAATTCAAAGCGGTAAACACCCACAACATAAATCCAACTATCCTTCTTGCATTTGTCAGTTTAAACTGTGTTGTTTTTAGCCTGAAATATGACTTAAACTTCTTCATATGTGTGTGATATTATCATACAATCACCGCACACAGCTCTGATTGGTCAGTAGGAGGTGCTTTCATACGAGTTGATCTCTGATCTGGAACATAACCTGCTCCGTAGCAGGTTAGCCATTCAGCATAAGTTACCATGGTGATCTACCCCAGTAAGAAGTAAACCAGCTTCATAGTATGGAAAATCCAGGGTTAACCCTGAAGTTACCTCGATAACGCCAAATCCTGCTTCGTAGTACAGGCCTCTGCAGTGGTTCACATCAGCAGAGGGAGAAGGAATGACTGATGTCTGTGTTCTTCAGTCTTTCTAGGCTTCACTCAGTGTTTCCATGTCAGGAATATGATTTATTTTATTACAATTTTAGATTTGTTTCCAGTGAGATATTAATGAGTTTATGTAGTGACCTTTCTGTTGTTAACATTATTATTGCTGCTATAGAAACAACATTTAGCCTAGTTATATCTAAAATACAGTATATGTATAGTAGAGATGTCCATAATTAACGCTATCGGTTAAAACGGTTAAAAGAAATGTTAATAATTAACTCAAAAGCTGAGCGGCTCAGAGGAGCGGCTTGTCACTTTAAGGAGAAAAGCTGGTCCACCTAAACAGCCCACCTTAAGAGGCGGAGCCGGAGTTAGAGGACACAGGAAGTCGGCTCTGGTCTCTGGCTTGCTTGAGTGGAGCGGAGTTGTGATTTCGTAGCATTTATTCACTGACAAATAAACTGTACACACACTGCTACATCTACGTTCACATCCATAACGCCACCAACAACCTCACACTCACCGCCAACACACACACACTGTTTGTTGGCCACTTGCTAAAGCTATGCCGGACAGACAACGTATCGTTACGTCGGGCAGACATACAGCTGACAACCTGCTAAACTAAACTAAATGTGCGGAGGAGACTTTTACTGGGAAATGTCCGCGACACTACACGCAGCATCCCGTCAACGAATATCTGTTGTGCTCCTACAGCTGGTACGAGGCACAAATCTTGGCTAAACGGTTAATAACCGGTTAAAAAGGGTCGGTTATCGGTTAGGAACAATTTTCA
The DNA here is from genome assembly GCA_916701655.1 of Sebastiscus albofasciatus. Taxonomy (NCBI): domain Eukaryota; kingdom Metazoa; phylum Chordata; class Actinopteri; order Perciformes; family Sebastidae; genus Sebastiscus; species Sebastiscus albofasciatus. The sequence continues at coordinate 56,155 of CAKAOI010000585.1, forward strand.
AAATGAGCATCCCTAATGTATAGCTAATTTGCACACTTCAATATTTGTTTATTTATCCCAAGTGATATCGTCATTGCAATATCGAACAGTTACTGCACATCGCAGATTTTCCTCATATTGTGCAGGCCTACTGTTTGCAAATTAACTGCAAATGAACAAAGCTCACAAAATAGAAAGTGGCCAGCAGTTTCAATTAACAATAACTGCCAGTTCTTTTACAGTATTTTGTGTCTATTTTAGCAATATTCTGCAGGTAAAGCACACCTCTACAGTGCTGCTGCTGTTCAAAAGCTACCTCTACTAGCCTAACCTAGGGCTGCACAATTAATTGGATATTAATTGCGATCACAATTTTGACTCCCCATGATTAAATGAACATGATCGACTGCAATATTGACATTTAAAATGTGTGCTCCGCTCATAGCAAACTTTATCAAATCAAGCGCCTCCTAAACTAACAGCCAACACCATCACTTTTAGGGAGCCGTCTTGCCACTGCACGCTCACTATGCAGCAGCAGCCTGTGAAAGACTTAAATGAATGTTACGGTTGCAGTCCAGAGTAGAAGTGTAGTATACTGTACTGTATATTACTCGTTTTGCCAACAAGCAAAATGAAAATGCACTGAATCCAGGTGAAGACAAACCTTATTTATGTCTTATTTGGATGCAGAGTTGTTAATTAGCAGAACTGTAGCACAACATGGAAATGAAAGCAGCGCTCTGATTTAAATGTCAAAGTGCAATAAAAATATTTTGTCCTTAAAATCAGTGAATAATCATGATAAATAATTGTGATCTCAATATTGATCAAAAATAATCGTGATTATCATTTTGGCCATAATGGCCCCAGCCTAACCTCAGCAGGACATTTAGTGATGAAGTAAAAACCTGTCCAATTCTGTAACAACTAGGGATGTCACGAGAACCAATACTTCGGTACCAAGTCGATGCCAAAATTTAAAAAAAGTGACGGCACTCTTTTTCTACAGTACCGAAGGTACCGTATGATGCCTGTAATGGTAGTGATGTGACAGTAAGGAAAATTTTCCCACCGGTTAATAAACTTGTGACAACACTGGTGTTACCAATTACACCGGACATTTTACAAGAAAGATTACGGTCAATATGTGCAGAGCGCTGACTCTGATCTTTACCGTCGGGTGGCGGTGTGTCTGGCCTCTCCGGTAGTGCTTTTGCTGAGGGGCTCGCTGCAAGGGTCTACCTGGCGCCGCTGCTCCGTGCACACCGGCTGTGACGGCTCCATCAATCTCGCGGCGATGACCTTATTAACATTATGGTAACCTTATAGCATTGGGATGGATACTTGAAATATTGCCAAATAGGTGCGTTTGCTTTTCGTTTCCACAATAAATCCTCTGCCTCCTGCTCCTACTACTCTGAGCTGACGGACCAGATGCGTTTACGGGCAGTATGTGTGTGTTTGTCGTCTGACTATCGAGTGATAACATGCCGCTGATACGCCAAAATGAACAAAATGGGTCAATTATTTGTATTTATTACTCAAAGGCTACATGCCTCTGTTTTTTGTAATGTTCAAATGTTTTTAATAAAAGAGTGCATGTTGAATTACATGGGATTTATTGTTGTTTTTGTTTTTTACCATGGTATCGAATTGATATTGAGAATTGTGTAAATTCACTGGTATTGGTATCGACTACTAGATTTCTGGTATGGTGACATCCCTAGTAACGACAAATCCAGCCTGATCTTTGTCTCCACAGATCATACAAAACAGGATACTATTCAAAATATTTATGGTTTCCCATAAAATACATAGCTTTGATGTAGGTTATATTTTCAGATGCTTCATTAATTGTAATGTGAGCTTACTGTAGTCAAGGTATGCACAGGAAACCACCACATTTCCTCGCCTGGGATCAATAGAGGTTTATCATATCTTATATTGTCAAGGAAAAAACATATATATTAACTAACAAATCAAACAAATCAAAGACATGGCTCAGCAAAAGGAAATAACAAGCATATGGCAGATGACTGTTTTGAGGATAGTGTAATTACCAAAATCACAATATTTACGACACTGGTATGCAGAGGTGAGGTTGGCTCAGTTGTTGTGGAGCTATTGCTCAGTCAACAAAGCTTTGACAGGATTTCCCCGACGTTGTACATGAACCACTATGAACAAAAGACGTTTTGTCTGTGCAGGATTTTTTCACGGTTTATCGTGAGCTGCCAAGTTTAGAAAGCGATGTATGCAGCCAGGGGGCGACTGAACCATCTCACCTATTGTAGAGAGGAAGCTAGTAAAATAACAGTGAATACTGATAATAACACGCACTGGTAAGGGCTACTTGAAATAAATAAAGCCACAGACAGACATTAAGTACCATCAGTCCACAGACTGTTTCTACTGAACGTGAAGCTGTTGGGCTAATGTTAGCTGCTAACGTTAGCTGCTGCTAGCTGAAGCTAATTAGCACGGTGCGTTGTACATATAACTAAGCATTTAGGAGTCAGTCAGTTATCTTGATGTAGACATAACTTACCACACAAGCTGGTACATCTCTACAGTGGATGTTATAGTCAGGAGTCCGTCAGTACTGCTCGGTTTGTCGCTGCAGGCCGGAGCTATCCGAACCATCCCAGAGCATATTAAAATGGTGTAGCTATGACGTCATGACGCACGGCGAGAACGTGTATGACGTATTTCCGCACAATACAAAAGGCAAGGCAAGGCAGCTTTATTTGTATATATATATATATAGATAGATAGATAGATGGATGGATGGATGAATGGATGGATAGATGGATAGATAGTAATTATTGATCCCGAGGGAAATTCAAGTTTCCAGCATCACAGTTCCATAGTGCAAAACATGTTAGTAAAAAGGCAGTAAAAAAGTTAGTAGTGCAAAGTACAAAGTACAAAAAAATATATACCAGATGTAAAAATACAGGAGATGAAGAAAACTGTTAAAACTGAATATAGTGCAGGGTAACAGCTGTGATACACACTATTAAAAAGTGCAGGAGAGACTGTTAAAAATGAGTATAGTGCAGGGTAACTTCAGTAGCTTAGTCTATGAAAGTGTATTGTGCGCATTATTATCTGTCCTGCAGACCGTCCTCCGTCAAAAGTGGTAAATTTGAATTTTCCTGAATAAGCGGAAAGAAGAAATGCTTTGTATGTATATCAGACAGATGAACTTCATTGCTAAACACAAAGAGAGACAGAGAGAGAGAGAGAGAGAGAGTAAGGCAAGGCAACGCAGCTTTATTTGTATAGCACATTTCAGCAACAGGGCAATTCAAAGTGCTTTACATAAACATTCAAGAACATTGCCACAAAGTCCAAAAGAACATTAAGACATAATTAAAACAGTTATAAAAACATAAAAACATTAAATATTAGAAAATAAAAACAAGCTAAAAATAAAAGCTAGGATAGAAGCTAAAATAGAATATAACACACAAGAGTAAAAGCTCTAGTGCAGCATAAGATCATTATCTGGTTTAATTAAAGGCAGCAGCAAACAGCAAAGTTTTAAGCTTTGATTTAAAAGAACTAAAAGTTGGAACAAAAAAAGAAATGCATAAATAAATAAATAATAATAAGACTGCACTCTTCCATAGTAGCTCTAGGGGTCATCATCATATATGTTCAGTTCTTCATAATCTCTGAGGAGAGACTTTGCATGTTGTGCTTTACACAAACATTCAAGAACATTGTGAAAAAGTGCAAAAGAACATTAAGACATAATTAAAACAGTTATAAAAACATTAAAGATTAGAAAATAAAAACAAGCTAAAAATAAAATCTAGGATAGAAGCTAAAATAGAATATAACACACAAGAGTAAAAGCTCTAGTGCAGTATAAGATCATTATCTGGTTTAATAAAAGGCAGCAGCAAAAAAGAAAGTTTTAAGCTTTGATTTAAAATAACTCAGAGTTGGTGCGGTCCTGCAGTTTTCTGGGAGCTTGTTCCAAATATTTGGTGCATAAAAACTGAACTCCTGCATGTTTAGTAGTGACTCTGGGGGACACTAAGCAGACCTGATCCAGATGACCTGTGAGGTCTGGATGGTTCAGAACACAGCAGAAGATCAGAAATGTATTAATGCAGTGCTTTATTGAATTACTGGATATTACAGAATTTATTAATTAAATTAATTAATTAATTTACTCTGTAGCAGGCTATGGCCTTGGGTCCCACTCACAATTCTAGTTGACTGGAGTCAAGTTTTTCCACAAATACATCTTTATTATAGTAGGATATTGTATAAAACAACATAATAACACTGATAAAAAAAAATGATAGATGATTATTAAAAAAATACTTGCATACACCATAAAATGATCTTGTAAAAGGATGCAGATGAAAACATTAAAAGTTGTTTAATATTTTAGCTACTTTATATACAGCCCTGTTTTCAGCTTTGAGATGATGCATTTTTCCAGCTGATCCAAGAGGATTTTTAAATATCTGTTGCATAAAAACTGAACATCTTTAGTGTCGTGTTTTGCCACTCTGCTTACTTCTGAACACAACTCATAATTGCCAAATTTCCCACACCGCCTGAAAGCATCCACTCTGCTTTGTGCGTGGATACCCGAGTGGCTCACTGCTGCTGCTGCTGCTAACAGCTCTGGAAAGAAGAGAAAAGCCAGCTCCACATTAACATTACCAGCTCCCAGACTTGTGCACGATTGTTAAACAAAGTGCCAACCAGCCACGTTACCGACAGAGCAATATATATGTTATCTTTGAAGCTATCCAGTGCTATCTAGTTGAGCAGCGGTCAGTGAATGGCTACGCAGAGACCAGGCTTCACTCTCCCACGCAGGCAAGCACTTTGTGTTTACTAACGTTGAAATATCCTTACAGGAGCGTTATTAGCTGTAAATAACGAGTCATATGAGCTGACATTGTAGTTATAGTTAGGTGTGTATGGCCTCTAATGGTGGAGAACCTGAGGTAGCTAGTGGCCTACTAGAAGATGACGCCTACATTGTTATGTGCTGTTGTTGATGATGACTGGTAGCTGGATGCTTAAGATGACTTTATGTGTTTAAGATACATAAGTGACCCCAGCTGGGACACACGGTTGTGTCTCAGTGGGTTTCTGTGTGTGAGCATCAGTAATCATTCATTAAAAAGCCATTTTAATGCTCAATGCATCAGAAAAAGATCCCATCTCCATCTCCATCTCCATC